>JAWWMU010000054.1:60887807-60903864 GCA_035048155.1 Cinnycerthia olivascens
AACTCTATTATTTCATGATCACTCTGCCCCAAGCGACCTCCAACCACCACATCTCCCACCAGCCCATCTCTATTTGTAAACAGCAGATCTAACGTAGTCCCTCCCCTGGTGGGTTCACCCACCAGCTGCGACAAAAAGTTGTCCTCCATACATTCTAAGAATTTCCTGGACTGCCTCTTAATTGCTGTATTAAGTTCCCAGCAGATGTCTGGTAGGTTGAAGTCACCCACAAGAACAAGGGCCAATGATCTTGAAACATTACCTAGCTGCTTATAGAATAAGTCATCTACCTCTTCTTCCTGGTTGGGCAGAACTGACTAAAAGCTGTGGGTTTTATTTTTTGCATTGTCAGTGGGAAAAAGGTTACCTGGAATTTGGTTCTGATTGTCTCATTATTATCATTTTCCTCTTCTAGCTTTGTTAATAAAGTTTTTTTTTCTTGTATGTTGTCAAGTTTAAATTTGCTTTGTTTTCTTTCCTTTTTAATCCTATCTCACAATAAAAATAAACCCCCAACAAAGATGTAAGCAACACGTCATATAGCAAGGCCTAGCATAATAATATCAAAGAAGAAACTAATCACTTTAATCATTAATACATAGGTATAGAGCAAGACAATCTATCATGTATCTGACACTTAGCTTTGTAAGAAATCAGAAAACCAAGACTTTTGATGCTCAAAGCCAAGGAAAAAGCCTGGACAATAACCAAGGGGTCACGAAGACAAAATGGTGAGGCAGACGTCTTTACTTCCTCCCACAGGACCACTGGCTCAAATCAAGAGGACCACCACCTCAATTAAAAAGAGAACTGCGCAACTGCAACAGACATCCAACTAATTTACATACAGCATGGGGACAGGTGATGAATATGTATAGGTGTCTTAGGTAACTTTATGAATTTACACAATTTTTGGAAATAAATAGAGAATCAAAGCTTTGTAAACTCGGCACAGGTCTTTAGGATGCAAGTCCACTGTGCTCCAGCATTGGATAAACATAGCAGTCTTTTGACCTCAAATTAGTTGAAAGATTTTTATTGTCCATCGCATACCTTTAGTGCTTCAATGCTACCTAGATTTTCAGCTCCTACTTGTCCAGCTGGCAGGCTGCTCAGCTCTCACAATGTAGAACCTAGGGAGAAGTGCTCCGGGGAAATCCAGAGAAAGGATAACAGGAGGTCCCTCACCTGGAGCTCAGGCACCAGCTGATGGGAGACTGGGGGTGCTGCCAGCAGGGCAGCTGGCAGAGACTAGGAAAGCTCATCCGTTTCAAGATATCTTGGGAGCTAAAAATGTGTAGTAGGGGATGGGTGAGGCCTTGCCCTGCTGAGGTGATGGCTACCCCCACACACCCCAGCTCCTTGGTCTGTCAGCCATGGCTCACCGTAAGTAGCCCCTAGTGTCACCTAACCCACCCTGAGTGCCCCAGAGACCACAGGTCTCACCTGGAGCTTTAAGAGACCTCACCACAGGGCAAGCACCTTGTCCTTTAACCCTATCTTCATCCTGGAGCCTTACATCCTTGAAAGCCGTGAGCTGGTAGCTATGTCTGGTTTTTTATAATTTTCCTGTCTTTCAGTTTTTCTCCCTCTCTTCTTCTAATCTTCTTCTCACAGAACATAACATTGAATGGGTTTCTATGTTCAGTGGGGTAAATCTTTGCTGTGATAAGTGATATTATGTTGTATTTATTCTTTTGCCAATGTTACTTAATCTTTTATAGTCTGCCCATAAACCTTTGTGTATTTTTTACCTCTTGAGAATATTTGGTTGAACTTTTCTCCTTTGCATCTATCCAAGCAAAAGGACTTGGGTTTAGTCCAAGGCTTGAGTGACTAGGGTGTAACAGCAGCTGACCTGGTAATCTATAGGATTCATCAGCAAATTTGCTGCCTGAACATCCGGAGATAAACTATTGAATGGGATGCAGGGCTGGTGGAAAACTTGCTATCAAAAATTGTGGTATGGAGAATCGAATAATAAATGCAAAAAATGCAACAACTTGAGTGATGAGACAGCTTTTGCTTTAAAGTACCAGAATTCAGAGAAGCTCCTCTGACAATGATTTCACAAAAAGTTGCAATATTTTACATTTGCCTGAGGGATATTTATTATTTATACTTAGGTATGCACAGATCTTGAGCATGCCATGATCAGTCTCATATCTGCCACCCTCCCAAATTAATTTTTATTGTAGAAATCATTCAGAGTTCATCACTGGTGGGGAGTCTGTTCATTGAAACTCATTATTGTTCTAATTAATTACACGCAAGGGCTGTAAGTGATTACATTATAATAGTCAGAGTCAGTCATTCAATGAAAATTTAATTACAGAGTACAGGGACATGACAAAAAAATCCATGCCTGTGTTCTGGAATGCAGCCTCCCCAGCCACAGCTGGCTATTGAAAGTCTTCCTGAAATTATGCTTTCTCTTAATCACACCCACGTTTTGAGATACGAAAGAGGAACTGGAGTACACAGTAGCTGTAGCAGCTCCCCTGCCTACCCCTCCAGCGGCAACTCTGGAGATCTTTTGTTCAGTCATTGGGTGATCCACATACAGTCTTTGTCAACAATGGTGGAAATAACCCTCACCTTGTAGAGAATCACAGAATAATTCAGGTTTGAAGGGACATTAAACATCAAGTTTCAACCTCCTGCCATGGGAGGAACAGCTTTCAGGGACAATTTCCACTAGACCAAGTTGCTCAGAGCTCAAACGAATCTGGCCTTGAACACTTTCAGGGATGGGGCAGCCACAGCTTCTCTTGGACACGTCTTCCCAGTGGCTCATCACCCTCACAGCAAAGGATATTTTTCTAATATCTAATGTAGACCTACTGTCTTTCAGATTAAAGCAAAAAATTCACATTAGGAACATCTCCCAGCGGCGTATTAATGACGCTCAAAATTAAATCATATATGCTTAACATTACATTTGTCATAATCTGCAAAATAGAAAGAATTTAGTAAATTCAAGTCTCTTTGGGCTCACATAAAGAAATGAGTCCAACAGAAAATCACTGTAACCATAAGTGACAATATAGAGAGTCTGGAAATTGGGAGGGTGTTACTGATGCACCTCATCATCAGATCCCCTTGGAAAGGACTTCTATTTTTTGGATTAAACTATCTGAAAGCCTATGCCTGATTCTGGTTTCTACCTGATGTGCAATTATAAATAGCACATTACTTTAAATAACATTAAATTACTTTTTATAAGGACCAAATTTTACAAATGAGCTTCCAGTACTTGCTGGGTATCAGGGATAAACTGCAAAAGTCAAGACCTGCCTCATTGAAGTCAGCTAAGATCTGCTTTAAAGCAGGTTGGAGGTTTTTAAGGTGATTGGGCTTCTGTTGCAATCAGTTACAGATATGAACTGATTTAGGAGGATAATTTTGTTTTTCCCCAAGTGAAAATGAAAGTGTTCATGAAAAAAAACTGTAAAAGCCAAAATAACATTTTTGCCTTCAGAAGAAGTTGTTCAGGTCTGGAATATTCCTAAATAAAGGGCTAGGGCCTAGTGATAGCTGATCTCATATGATTTTTTCACAGAGCTGCTACTTCATTCCGTGGCTGCTGTCCACAACACCTGTCAAATTGGTTATATTTTGGATATCAGTTGGCCACGTTAGGTATACGGCAGGCAGCTGTCATAAAAGGCATTTAAATAAGGAGCAAATCTATGGGATACCAAGAAAGAGGCACCAAGGAAGTTGAACTTAAGAAACTATGGTCTACAAGTAGTACACAAGACAAAGTACATGTAAACAATTTCTACCAAGTGATAGCACAGTATAAAATGTTTGAAAAAAAATCTTACAAATCACAGAAGAAACTTTTTGTATCAGTAAAATTTAGAAAGTATCACAACCCTGCAAACACTTGGTCAGTGTTTATCCAACTTGAGAGAAAGCAAAGGTATGTGGTCTGTTACGAGAATATTTTCCACTGTCATAAGGAAATCTTAAGTTTGGACAATTTTCTTATAAATAGGATTTTATAAGTTGGTTGTGATCCAAAACAGAATAAGTGAACCACTTCACTTTGCATATGAGCAATTAATTATCGTTCTAACAAAACTGATTGTACCAAGAGCACATTTTTTCCCCAAGGAAAAAAAAAGTACAAAATTTTAGCCAATTAAAATCAAGGAACTAATAAAAACCATCAGCAATTAACATGTAAAATGTTTCGATCTTTTAATATGATTTGCTCTGATTCTATTTGAAAAAGCAATACAGAGGAAGTAAGCACTTTGCTATATCTGGTGGGGAAAGAGATATAAAAGAAATAAAGGAAAGGATGAATGAAAAGGGAGGGGAGTTAATGTAGATTTGATACTGTAGTGATAATTTAGCTTGTTTCTAAGTACACTGGGCAATAAATAGCCTCATAAATGAGCTGGGTAAATTCTGAGGATACAGCAAGGAGCCATTTACTGCCTTGTAACCTCAACGGCAAACTAAAATTATCCCCTAAATAACAGATGTTCTAGTTGCACTGAATCATTGGGAAACAGAGGGACGTTAACTTGCCTATATCTCTCCCCTGGTTCCCAGTAAAATGAACAGCATTAATTCATTCCAGGTAACGTAAGATGTCACTATTTTTAGCAAATTCAACCTTGAAAATTTTTTCAAATCAATGGAAGTGAAGACCAGGCTGAGTTTGGGGTTCATTCATCTCTTAAAATATAAAGGAATTGCTACGTTTTGATGACACTCTATGTGAAAATTCACCCATAACAAAACCGGCACTTAAACTATGGGGCACTCTGACACCACAGGGGAACAAGTGCTGCTGGCTGGGGGCATCCAAGCTACAGCATCTTGGTGGGGGATCCTTGCTGCTGCAATTAATGTTCAGTCTGACAAAAATCAATCTGATGACTTCATGAGATTTCCACCAGTTTTTCCTCTCACCTATGTTTGTATCTCATCTGCAGGAAACATAGAGCAGTGCATATTGGCATTATAACCAGGAGTTAACTGGTCTTACAAAATTCTATAAATGGCAAATACCAACAAACAGTGTAAAAGGATAGAACAAAATGTTCTTTGTCAAATGCAAGTTCAAGTTTGCACTCAGAAATACACAAAGATCTATAACAATAATATTTATGTGTCACTTATCTAGTATCTTAGACATTTTACAATGAAATGAAAAATAATTCCCAAGTTACAAGAGTAAAAGTTAGAATAAAAATACAAGTTAGTATAAAAACATAAATAAAATCAAGATACAATGCCAAGAGCTTTGTGGAATGGAGACATTTTTATTTCAGAACTAATCCTGTGCTGGTTCACACGTCAAAAACTCACACAGGCAATAATACTGGCAATATGTCAAGTGCTCTTGCATATGCCAACTGTCCCCTTTCTCTCTCAAGGGACTGAATATTGATATAAAACAATTTTTGCCCTTGAGGCTGCCTCAGCAACAGGGAGAATTGTAGGCTCTCTGAATAGGAAGGTGAGCAGATAAATTCATGATACCGGGAAGGAGGACATGGACTGAAGGGATTGCTAATCTGTTGGGTTTCCCAAACTGCAAACACTGTTATGTGAACAATCACCAATTACACAGCTTTTTTCACATAGTCTGCATGGATTCTGGAGAGCAAGCAAGGCAAGATAGGCAATATAGGTGTAGGACAAGGGAGAGATGCCTAGCCTGAGGCATTGACAAAAAGAAAACCATCTGTGAGCTGAATACACTGCTTCTGTTCAGAGGATCTTCTTCAGAGCTCTTCCGTTTTGAAATAGATGGCAATTATGCTAAGAAAATACACTGACTCTATGTCACTTGTTGGTAAATTTTTGCCAAACAGCAACTAACTTCCAAAGCTCTAAATTATCTTTACTAATTAATCTAGGAAGCAAGACTATAATGTAGTCAGAAATTACAAAAAAATGTCTAGAAACAAGTTCTTTACAAGACTGGAAGTCAAAAACTACTGTTTTTAAAATTGAACTCCAACTTTGCAAGAGTCTCATGGCACTCTCCTGGCATACTGAGTTTCAGTAAAGCCCTTCAGATATATTCTGAAAAAGTAAGTGGTCTGTGGGGTCTTATGGGTAAGAAATGATGTAATCATCTTCTTGGTAGTAACATTTGCCAAGTAAAGCCACTGGATAAACATAGCACCCTCTAAATATGAAACACCTAATCAAAGTAAAAGTTTAGCCATTACATAAGAAATATTAATAATTATGTTGGACATGCTCAGCCAAAAAGTGGGGGGAAAGGCACAGAATGTGAAAAAGAGACTGAAGGAATACCTTCCTGTGGATTCCCTGCAGGCATCTGCCACAGTTACCGAGCAGTTTTTCCAGTGGCCAGTACCATCTGTGTGATACCTTAGGCTGTATGAAAACCAGAGACAAAGGTGTTTCACTTCAGTTACTACCAGGAACTCATCACTCCACCTCTGATTCTGTACAACATCTTCCTTCCAAGCTTCCTCTAAAATTCCCAGCACAACACAAAAACCCACCAAGCAATAGAAAGTTTTCTTTGCAATAAGAGAAATTTTTAATCAACAAACTGGAATTGGATGGAACACATCAAATTCTGAAGTCTGAATAATCTGAAACGCAGTTTAAATCTGCCTGTTATAAAGACTCTAAAATTATGGATATCCTCTTACTTAACAAGTACATCCATAAATGTTAAATCGGATAACAGAAAAAACTAAGAACGTCAGGGGAAAGTGCATCTTTTCCATAATTCTGCCAAGCTCAATGCTTGTTTTGACTCCCCAAGTTAAATGTAGCAAGTTATTTCTCTTCTAGTCAATGAAAAATGTGAAACGACCAAGAAATGTAAAAGACAGAAAAATGTTTTGAAAGGAGGATTAATAAATAAGAAAAAATAACTCTTTTGCTTTTTGCTAGCAGAAGTATGAAAAAAACGAATGGAACCAAGTCCAGTGTGTATCAGCAGCATATTTCTTCCTGAAATACTTGATGAATCATATAGATTGCCTTATCATAGCTATTAATCTGGCATTCAGCACACCTCTTTAATTCAAGAGTTTGACGTACACATCAACTTTCTGGAGATGTAGTGAAGATGTTGGGAATGTGCCAAAAGATTCAGAACTTACCTCATACTTTCATCCATTAAAACAATAGATATTTGCCCAGGCAATTGTTGCTGGAAAGTGTAGAAATTTATATGCCACATTCGAAAGCTCTTGTGTGACTTAATCTAGCAAGGCAATCAGAAAGGGAGAAACAATGTAAGGATTCATCAAGTTATTTGTTCCCTTAATGAAAGCACATTTGCAAGCTTATTGTGCCACAATGTATGGACCTAACAGAGCAATCTTGTCAGAAAGTGTAGGTTTTGAAGGTTGTCCTGGGTTGATGCCAAAATTGTATCCCCATTCATCTGTTTAGCTCAGAAATAAGTGTTGTACCTTTAAAAATTAGATCTGAGAGTGAAGGAGGCACCCTGGAATTTCTGAGACAGTTGTTTTCAAAACATAAAGATAAGAGTCTTCAACTTTCCTTCACACACGGCTGTGTGGTCGGCAGCGTGTGGACAGCAGGACAGAGCTCTCCTTTGCTTTTTGTTAGTTTTTTGGCTAGCCGAGGCAGAAAAGTTCTCCGGACTGCGTTTTTTTTCCTTTTTCTTAGAACTGTTTGAACCTGCTCTGGACTAAACACCAAAAAGGGCACCAGAAGCTCAGCTTTTGGCCCACCGGGCCTGGCCTGGGCCCGGCCTTTCCCCCAGAGGAACCGACAGCAACTGAGCCAAGCTACAGCTCACAAGAGAGAGACTTTCTGGCATCTCTGCGGAGCGGCGAGAGGTTTTTTTTGTTGTTCACTGTTGTTCCTTCATTTGTTGGGCTGGGGAGTGCTTTGTCTGTTAAATAAACAACTTTTTCCACTTTCTTCCAAGTAAATGTTTTTTCCTATCCCGATTCCGCTAAGGGGAGGGGTGGTCCATCCAGAAGTTTGTTTTTTTTTTCTTCCCCTCTCCCAAATTTGCCCTAAACCATCACAAAGGTCTGTGAGGAGGCTATACTTTTTCCCCCTTTTTTGCAGTTCTCTATTTCTTCAGTATCCACCTAAACCTGATAGGGACATTGCTTCCTTCTAAGAAATTTTTAATTCTTCCCTTTCTCCATTTCAGCCCCTTCTGACTTGCCTGGCTTCTTTCTACACCAGAGGTTTTTTCCTGCAACAAACTGTGTTGGGCACCTTTAAAGTGCTTTGTTCATGTCATAGAATGACAGGGTGGTTTGGGTTGGAATGGACCTTAAAGTTCATCTCATTCTAAACCCCTGCCATGAGCAGGGACACTCTCCACTAGACCAGGCTGCTCAGAGCCCTGTCCAGCTGATGCCATTTTGATTTTTGCTTTTTTTTTTCTTATACATTCTCTGTATTCTTCACACATATATTTGTAGCCTCTTGTATTAGTGGCGAATTTTCCCAGTAATTTTCCATGTCCTTTTTCTAGGCAGAAAGACAAAAGAAAGACAGGGCCCCTATCCTATCTTGGTTCTCCCTGGCTACCAGGGTTGAGAACAACTTTTCAAGATAAATTTTCATAAACAAAGTTCAGCTAGTACCAAGGGGTGCTCTGGAGAAGGAGCTGGACCTGGGGAGGAAATTGCATCACCACTTGTCCTCCTAATTGGTGCTCTTTTGTCAGTCATGCTAATTTGCCAAACTTACAAAATTGTATTCACCCCCATGAGGGTTGGCTTTTGTGGACATTCTTCCATAACTGCTCCCGGAGCTCCAATAAAAATCCACTTTCATATTACCTCCTATACTAAATTATCTGGAAAGTGTGTGTTGTTTCATTTCTAGGTTGAAAAAGGCATCACAGCCTGGTCTCAAACACTTCCAGGGATACCCACAATTTCTCTGTGCCAGTGTCTCACCAGCCTTATAGGGAAGAATTTCTTCCTAACATCCAATATAAACCTACACTCTATCAGTTTGAAGCCACTCCCCCTTGTCCTGTCTCTCCAGGCCCTTGTAAATAGTCTTTCTCCATCTTTCTTGTGGATTCCCTTCAGGTCCACAAGAAGGGAGCTCTGGAAGGGGCAATTAGGTCACTCTGAAGCATTCTCCAGGCTGAACAATCACAATTCTCCCAGCCTTTCCCCATAGGAGAGGTGCTCCATCCCGTATTTCTTCACTGATATTTACAATATGATATTGGCACAGAAGCTCAGAATGTGAAATTTGAGTAGTTCATATTAGAGAATCTCTAGTCAAATCTGTTGTGAAGAAATTTCCCTTGAAAGCAGAGACAATTGAATGAAGTTTGGCTTGGACACAAGGTGCCATCAATACTTTCAATGCCCATTTTGAAATTTTCATCTAGAGAATTTTAATTAACATTTCCTGAATGCAAATTTCTCTGCTAGCTAGAGCCTTTGACTTCCTCTAAAAAAAAAATAATTTATAATGCATTTCTTCCACACTGGCTGGAGGTGAACATAGATCATTGCCCTCAGAGGCTGCCAATTTTTCAATTTATATTGACCAATTCTGCATTCTCAGTTCAGTAAGTGGCTTGAATAATCTTACTTATGAAAAACTGCTTTCCTGGGGAAGTCAAATAAGGGAATCTGTACAACATCTGCAGGTAGAAAGTCAGTGTTACATGTAAAAGTAATATATAAAAGTATATATGTACATTTTTGTGTTTATCTATTTTTATGTATATCTGTGGTTCTCATGAGCAGTCCAAAAATTATAGAAAGTCTATGGAATAATTCCTCTGTGTACCAAATGCAGACTTCAGAGAAGCTGGTATAATATGGAATTGTTCCATACTCTTGAAATGCAGTTACTTGCAAACCAAATGTGGAAATCTGAATGAAAGTGTCATAAGAATTGTAATTCCACAGACTGGCCAAAGTCCAGGCATTGAGACTATTATCACAGAACCCCTAGTAAGAAGATCATACCTAGATAATCTTACAGAATAAGAATAGATGGTAAGAAATTCACTTTACCTTTTTACCATAATGCAGATTAGCATATATGGAGGGGAAAAAAAATGTATTTATAAAGAAAAACAATGTAGTCACTGCCTGTTTCTAGTTATCAATTAAAATTTTAAAAATGAACACATTAATACATTAATTTCTCCTGCCAACCAATATAAAATTGATTATACCATGCCAAATCCAAAATGCAGATTAGACACTTATTACTATTCTTTTCCTGTGTCATTTTATCTTTTTTTTAATCTCCTCTTACAACCTTATCTCAAGATTCACATCTTGTGCCATTTCCTGTCCTTACACTCTTTTTCCTTAGAACAAGGTTTTTAAAGCCTTCTTTCTTTCTGTGAAAAACAGTACTTTACCTGACTCATTCTGAGCTTTCAGTCAGAGTCAGTTTCTAATTTACTTGTAAGGACAATTTCCTTCCCTGTTCCTCTATCTTTTTAGCAGACTACAAGAAAGCACAGGAAACATTGAACGCTTAAGGGTTGCAAGCACTTAAAAACATGATTTTCTTGCTAGGGGCTTGCTAGGACAGCTGGGACTTCTATCATCACCCCAACACCAAAACTCTGCAGTCCTGATGCCCTGGTAACCAGGACTGCAGAAAAAAAAATCCACAAAGTGTTGGATCTGAAAATAAAAAAGATACTCCAATAAGTGTATTGATCTAGACAGAAAGGAAACCCCAGTATGAAACAAAAGGCATCTAACTATCATGGCAGTTCTGTGATATCATAACAGGCACAGAAAGTGTGGATTGTCAGGAAACCAAAGAACATTGAAGATTTGCAACATTTCAACCTGTAATACGTAACTTCTTGAGCACTTTTAATGGACTTTTTAAAATAATCTGATAAAATCATAATGCTTTTCTTTCTCTGCATTGAAAAATTATCTCCTCCAACATGATTTTCAACATGAGGAGCTAAATACACAGAGCTGGTCCAGTTCTGGTTGCTAGTCTATTATGGCAAGTAAATAGTGCAGTAGTTAAGAGCCTAACTTCACCTCTAGAAAATTAAATGCAACTTCCCAGGTGAAGCCCAGGGGAAGTTTTGTGGGTATGAGGTGGTTATAACTGAGCAAAGTAAAATTTGTGTTGAAGGAAGACAGATGAAGATTTTTTCTAAGGAGTTTACATTTGATCAGATAAATGCTTAGCAAAGCCCTGTTGATTTCAGGGAGCATTATACCCCTGGACCTGAGAAATATATATTCAGTTAAAAACCTGTAGAAACTGCTAAGAGGTTTTGTAAACTGTGAACTTGTGTTAGGTTATATAAACATATATATATATATATATATATATATATGCTAGAAAATAAAGACCTTTATCTGCCCTAAGTAAGGCTCCAAATTTTTACATATTGAAATTACAGTATGACTATTTCCACAAACATCAATTTTAAAAGGCAATATAAGCCCAACAAAACATGTTGAAAGTTGAATCACTGTAACTGCATTTCTTAAGGCATTAATAAATAACTATAAGAACTAAATATTCACCATGAAATTCTACCTTTTTAAAACCTGGTTATTTTTCTCTTAAACACACAGTTTCTTTTTCTCTATTGAATAGATCAATAATGTGGTTCAAGATATTTTTAAGTGTGAATATCTTTGCTCTATGTGACTGTTGAAACTAAAGCTTTTAAAAATCCCCTGCACTTGAGTTTTCTTAGTTGCTAATATCATATCAATATTTTTTACCCTGTATCAGGCCCAATTTAAGACTTCTGAAAGACAACAGACTTCCACAAAGTGGATGTTAACCATATTTTAAGGCTTTCAAAACAGGCAATAAATTTGGGAGTACTGAATCTGTAGTCGTTTAAGCCCTTGGCAAATGGGGGTTGGTGAAGTGGCCACTGCCCTGTTGAATTCCCTCTAGGAATTCAATATCCTGCACTGTAGTGTAAGCAGTGTACTTCTCGTTGCCATCACGTTTTGCTGATCATAGCCCAGAAAGCATCCAGTTAAGCCAATGATACCCCTTCTTTCAGACATCCTCATTTGCCTTTGAAAAGAAAATAAGAGTTCATCTGGCATTGTTAATTTTCTGTCCTGTTCTGCTAAAAATAAATGTGGCTTAACACAGGCTCACCCTTTCAGTGTGCTGGAAGTCTTGCTAAGAGAAATATGGAACTTTATCCTAATTCATCTCACCTGATTGTGGAATTAATGACAGTTGGCAGTGTGAACATCTGACAGATATCATCCCTTATCTCTGTTGTTGGACCTCAGGTGAAGGCTGCTAAATAACAAGTCTCTCCATCTAACTGAGCCTCTTATCATGGGATTCGGGATGCCGGAAGAATGTAATAAAATGAGTGCAGGCTCTGTAGTGGCAGTGAATGGACTTTACAAGACTATATGCAGAGCTAAACATTTCTCAAGAACTTGCCTGCTTACCTCTAAAGCCAGCTCACCCTGTGGGATGGACTGAGGGTAGACAGCACCACACAAGAGGTGGAGAGCTGTGTGTTCCAACCTGCCTGCTCAGAGAGAGCCTTACTCTGACAAGCACAGCAAGTATGAGGCAGCAAAGTGTGGCTGATACCATATATTCAGAGTTGAACAGAATTTTTAGGATGTTTCTAGTCTGGCATGTGAAGGACTTTGTTTAATTGCAGCTCCATGTTTATCCAGACTCTTCTTCACTCAGATCTCAACCAAAAGCTGTCAACAGTAAATTTCTATACTCAGTGGGGAACGGTCTTAGGGTGCACCATAGTTCTGAGCCTGTCATTGAACGGGAGAGGGAGAAGAGGGAGGAACACCAGCACACTTCTGCCTGGTGCATTTATTCAAAATATCTACTAATATCTCAAGCAACTGAGACCCATGTTTTGTGCTTCCAAAAGCCGTGCCTGAACAGCAGACAGTAAAAAACTCCTGAAAGACCCCAACCCATGTGACCTGGGGCAGAACCGCTTGGGTCCATGAGGATTTCATCCAGGCTCTTTCACTGGGTATCACTGTCCCTACTTTCCTACCCTTGTCCTGCTGCTATGGGAAGTGAGAGAACTGTGGCTGAGGAGTTCAGGTAACCTGCAGTGAGTCTCACACCCAGGCTAGCCCCTGCTTCCGCTGAGGCCAATATTATCTAATGCCCCACACATGCCAGGAATTGTCGAACCACATAAATTCTGCTAGAAGCTGAAGGAGAACAGAGAGATGCTTGAGCATAGATCCTCTTCCAAATGTAACCCAACAGGCTTACCTATAATAAAGGAGATAAAAACACAGAAAGAGCAGTGCAGGCACATTGATGGCAATAGAAACTATATAGCAGGTGTTATAAGGATACAACTAAAAAGAAGAATCTTTCATTATGTATTTTCTGATATCTTCAGAGTACAAGATGATCTGTATGGGTTCTGATCAGAGTTCTGATTCCGGGATGGTGAGAGAGAATTGAAAACACGCATGGGACGGATTCTCGAGACTCAAACACTCATCCTAATTAAAATCTATGATGAAAAATCAGTATTTCCTTTTTCCTTTCTTCAAAGCTACATTAATTTGATAAAACAAGCATCAGAATTTTGAATCTTAATCAAAGAAATAACAGTTTCATGGGACAGATCTCTAAAATTCTCCCTCTTTTACTTTCATAGAGAAGACTGGAGCTGAAAAAACCCTGAAGAAATGTTTTCCTATAATTGCTTAACAAGAAATAAGCAGCTAATCAAAAGAAGATGCAGCAAAAACAAAAATACACGAAGTCCCACATCTGCTATGTCAATAATGTATCAGAAAATTCCTCTCTATTTCTGTGTAATGAGGCAGCATATTTTAAAATACAACAGGGTAAATTTTCAAAGCAGCAAACTGATACAACCGTACAGATCCTATTGACTCTACACTGGCCACACAGCTAAATTCCAAGTGAGTCTTTGACAACATATGCCCAGAGAAGATCAAAGGTGCCAGCTGCTTTTGGGGTTAAGGTGTAGACTGCCTTATGGAAAACCACATAGCTATCAAACTCATTTTCATAAAATATAAAAGTTAAAGTAACTTCCATTTTCACCGAGGATCATCCCTTTCTGTGCATCAGGAGAGGCTTCCTCTGGGAAGAAGAGGAAATTGTATTTTTAGTTCAAGGCCACAGACCAGAAACTGATTTTATCACTGACTAACTTTCCATGTGATATTTGAAACTAGGTTTTGTACCTAATAATGCTGCAGCTGTGATTAAATCCTGGATGCAAGACTATTAATGTGCACTTATCTAATCCTACTGTGAAGCACCATGATCCTGCCAGGCCATACTACAGTTCTTTCTTACTTATTTGTTCATATTCAGAAGATGTAGGTTGTAACAGTTCTTGATCATGGATATTTGCTCTTTGAGAGAAAGCAGAGATAGCCCATAGGTGAGCTGCTGTAAAGCATAGAAATTAAAGAAGATCAGTAACATAGTAATGATTTCCACAGAAAAAGATATGTCAAGAGAAAAGAAAAAAGAAAAAATAATGAAAGAGATGATCTTCTGGGTTTTTGACCACCTGTAGGGAAATATCTCTGCTAGTCTCTTAAGATCCTATGTGATTTTTTTTTCACAAACACAGTTCTGCATAAATCTGCCTTCAGATCTTTCCAGGTAACTGTGTAAATATTTTCTTCAGTGTGCCCTTTTTAGTGAATTTCATATTTTGGAAATTTACTTTGAATTTTTGTTTTTAAAAAATCGTGATGAAAACTCATTTTCCACTTCTGAAGGCTACCTGATCTCACTTGGAATTGTATAACCACAATCATGCCAAGCTCTATAGCTTACAGATACTTTTAACCATTTGCGTTGAGTTTCATGCCTGCATTGATATATGGTTTCATGCTTTGTTGTGAAAATATTCTGTGATATAGATAATGTATCAGAGTTGAGACAAGGCAAATGAGTTCTCAAATCCAAGATAATTATTTTATAACAAAACTGTTTATTGACTAATGTATGTTTTTTTAAAATCTTTAATTACTACAGCATAACAATAATTTTTACTTTCTTTTCTCTTTTAGACCAGAGAAGCTTAAAGTGGTAGAGGAAAAGTTCTTGATACATATTTTAGCTAAAAAGTCAGAAAGTAATACTGATTGATCACCTCTTTGGAAGATACACTCTCCAGTTACCTCCAGCTCAGTTTTTTTACCGATGTTCGAGGCGCACTCAAACCCTCTCTCAAAGAAAAGTCAGCTCTAATCCCCAGATTCTAAAGAGAAATAAAAAAGTTTTATGTTTTCACAGATTAAAAATACGCAAATAAAGGGAAGGTGTCAAAATAACAGGAAACAGAACATTTAAATGTTGGCATGCTACAAAATTGAAATGGTAAACAAATATTAATAGTGGTGCAGAAGCTGCAGCCTACTTTCCTTTACATAAGGGCTGCTAAATTACTACACTGCCCAATCTCAAAAACTGTTAAATAGAACTTCAAACTAAAAATAAGTGCTGCCAGAAATTATGAATTTTGGAAATGAAAATTAGTCCAACACCTAAAGACATTTTCAAACCCTCCCACTGCTCCAATCCGTTCTGCAGGCCAAGTCCGCAGTTCCTCTTCCTGACTCCCTCCTCCTGCCCTCCAGGAGAACATGCCCCGACCTGCCTGGACACTGCCCTCCACTTGTCCATTCCAAAGCTGGACTAGAAGGGAAGGGGGTGGACATCAAGTTCCCTGGTCAAGGCAGAATGCAGAGGGTTGGAGAGCAAGATGAGAAGTGCAGTTGGGGAGTAGGGGTTTGTCCTAGTTTAGGGCAAATTTGGGAGAGGGAAAGAAGGGAAACAAACAAACCTCTAGATGGACCACCCCTCCCCTTAGCTGAATTGGGATAGGAAAAAATCTCCTTGGAAGAAAGTGGGAAAAGTCGTTTATTTAACAGACAAAGCACTCCCCAGCCCAACAAATGAGGGAATAACACTGAACAACAACAAAAAAAAACCTCTCACCGCTCCACAGAGATGCCTGAAAGTCCCTCTCATGGCTGCAGCTCGGCTCAGTTGCTGTCGGTTCCTCTGGGGGAAAGGCCGGGCCCAGGCCAGGCCTGGTGGGCCAGGG
>JAWWMU010000054.1:60916894-60941399 GCA_035048155.1 Cinnycerthia olivascens
CTTCTGTTGGGTCTTTTTAGCTAACACAGCATCTACTTGAACTGTTTTTCTAAAATCCTTAATACCTCACAATTAACGTCTCACAACCACAAAGCTTAGGAAGGAACTTCAGAACAGAGATTCCCAAAATCAGAAAAGCCCTGTGCTGCCAGCTCATGCAGTGATGGAGTAATAGTGGAAAGGAGCAGAGAAGCATTTCTGTTAACCAGTGAGTTGATTTAGTACAGTCTGATTTTTTGGTGGGGGGAAGCCACAGTGGTGGCTTCTGTGAGAAGCTGCCAGAAACTTCCATTGTGTCCAACAGAGCCAATCTCTGATGGCTCTGAAGATGGACATGCTGCTGGCTCAATTAGAGAGACTGGTAGCGCCTCTGTGATGACATGTTTAGAAGGAAATCAAAATCACGTGTAGTCTTTCCTAGAGGTGGCAAGGTGCCAAATCCAGGAGCATCTCGACACCAGGGCAGCCGCTTGACTACTGGAGCCATCCTGGCACGGATCACAGTGAGTTGTGCCTGCCTGGCTGCCCCTGGCCAGCCGTGCTGCAGGCAGAGGGGCAGGGGCAGCAACTCCTCCTTTTGGGCACCCAAACACATGAAGGGAAGTGCTGAATGGCAGTGGCTGGCCACTTCCTGCACAGTGCTTGTGGGGCCCACGTAGCCGGCAAAAGAAACACAGCGAGCAATTGCCCCATGCAGAACCTGGACAAAATCAACCTTTCAGCACTGCCAGATCTTGCAGAAATCTTTGATCTGGTGGAATGTGTTAGCAATGGTACTCACAAGCATCAGGCTTTTTCCCCTCTTAGTCAGAGAAAGAGAAGAAAGTGAGGACATGTGGAGAATGACAACATGGTGACACTAAGGTCAGTGGAAAGAAAGGAGGGGGAGGAGGTGTTCGAAACATCAGAGTTGAGACCCTTGTGCAAGGTGTGGTGAGGACTATAATAAAATGAACTGTCTCCCTGTAATTCATGAAGTCCATGGGGGAATGCAAAGATCCACTCACAGCCCGTGAATAAAGGTGCTCACGCCAGAGCGAGTGGATGCTAAAAAAATCTGTAATCCATTTGGAGACCCAAACAGAGAGAGAGAGCCTTTGCTTCCAGAGACAGAAGGCCCTTGCTTTCAAACTAGAGCAGCTTTTCCTTAAAAGACTACACCCCATGAACTCATGACCCACGCCATGCAATTTTGAGACGACTCTGTTGTCCATGGAAGGGACTCCCATTACAGCAGGTTGGGCAGGACTGCTGCTTGTGAAATTAGAACAACCATGGAGAAGTTCACAGATAACTGTCTTCCGTGGGACAGACCAAACAGCATAGCAGAAGAAAGAGACTCCCATCTGTAAGCGAACTGAAGAAAGATTTTTCAAGTGAAGAACTGACCGAAACCCCCACACCCTGTCTCCCTGTGCTGTTGGTGGGAAGAAGGGAGGGGATGGGGGGAAAGGTGTTTTAAAGACTTATTTTATTGCTCATTATCCTCCTCTGACTCTGTTAATGATAAATTTTCTTTATACCTTTAATTTTAAGCCTGTTTTGCCTATAGAGTGTTTTCTCCTAATCCTTAATTCCTGAGCCCTTCATTTTTGGGATTTTTTTCCCTCCTCTGCTCAGCAATAGCAGAAAAAAATGAGAGAATAGTTTTTCATGGATGCCTGGTGTTTGGCCAGTGTTGAACCAGGACAACAGGAGAGTTGTGCCATGAAGTGAAGAAAACCTCTTAACATTAATGTCTTAAGAGCTTTCGGTCAAGCAATTTTGTGTGAATGTGCCTGGGGAGTGGTCATCTAAATGGATGGCAATAGCTTCCAGCACTGGGCTACAAAGATTTTAGAGAATTCTCTTTTTTCCCTTCAAAATAATGTAATTTCTTAAGCAATGATTCCTGTTTATGATTTGGGAACATTAACACATTGAGAACTAGAAGTTTGGTTTTTGTTGGCTTCAGGGTAGGGTGTGAGGTAACATATTAGTAGAAATTTCCTGAAATTCAACCTTGAATCTTGCTAATGTCAGTCCATTCATCTCAAAAGGTTTATATATATTCTCAGAATATGCCTGTTTATGCTATTAGACTTAATTTAGCGGATGCTTCATCATATAGAGATTAAGGAAGTTGCCCAAAACTGAGTAGAACTCTGCAGCAGAATATGGAACTAAAGCCTTGTTTTCCACATCCTGACAAATACACCAATCCTTGGCTCACCATTTCTTTTCCTCAAGCAATGCAAAGGAGGTATTTATCTATTGGCTATTTGAAATGTGATAGAATTTGATAAACCCTATATCTCAGGCCCAGGAACAAATCAAGAGTCTATACAGGAATTGACCCATGTTGGCAGGTGGAATGACATAAATGAAAGAAAAATTTCAGGAGTTACAGCTGTTTTACTTTTCTTCAGCCATGTTTGTATTAAATTATCTATTTTTCTGTTGTCAGTGGGACAAACAGTCAAAAATACCAAAATATTGCAAAAAAAATGACCCTTTTTGTCATCATCCTGTCCAGGACACAAGATGGATGGAATTGTACAAATCCTTTAAGAACACTGATTTTAACTGTTATCTTTTCTCTATTTTTTAGGTAAAGTCATGATGGTTCAACTTAGCCCGTGCTTGGTTTGGACACCTACAGACAAAATACTACCCGTATTTCACAGTCAAATTATGCCAACCTCTCCTCCCAGGGTTAAGAACCCTAGTGAGAAGGATTACCTGAGGCAATTTAAAGTGCTCCTTCACTTAGCATCAGATTTAGCCCAATTTTATACCAGTGGGTTATTAGGTATCTGTTCTTGCAGACTTTTTGTGTCAGCCAGAAGTGGAATGATGTGCCATGTGCCATGCCCAGTGCCATGGCTGGGAGTGGTGAGCAAAACCACCTGAAAAAAAGATCTCCAGCATAAAGACCAATGTTCTGAGCCACCACTACAAAGGCCAAGATTACAGGAGGATGCAGAGGAAGACAAACACAGATTTATGTCATTAAAGAGCAATTTGGATTCAAATAAAAAGAAGTGTGCATTCCTCTATGCTGTCATCCAGACCACTCATCTCAAATGGCCCATCTTCTCCAGGAGACAGGAATGGTACCTTCTGTGGGCCACTCTGCTCAGGATTTTTACATTTTCATTGACCAAGTCTGTCTATCTCCAATGAAAGTGTGCAATGTGGTCAAAAGTCTTCTACCAAAAAATGCACTCTCATCTAACCAACTAAATTTCATGCCTGCTACTGAACCCTACTCAGACGCTTTAATGTTCTATGTCTTTTCTGACTTGGAGGCAGAACATACAAAAGTAAAAGATTCATGCCATTAATAATGAACCACCTGAGCTGCTAAGTTCACCATCTTTTTTGCAAATATACATTTTTTTGGAGACATTGGAGTTGTTTAAATAACCTTTGTTATATGAAGGGCTCTCTCTGAGCCATCCATGCCATACAAGGCACCCCACACTGAAAGTCAACTCCTTGACCTTTTATTCTCAGGCTGGGGAATGAGACATGCCATGCACTCATACAATCTGCCCCTGGGCACCGTTCTGGGTAAGTTACTTGGACAGCATCTCTTAACAGCTGATTCACAAAGTGGAATCTGCATAAGCTCTTGAAAAGAAAGGCTCATTAATATTCCTAGCCAGAGGCAAGTGTGTTACAGCTCAGTGAGAGAAAGGGTCAGGGAAAGGGGAAAAAAAAAGTAAAAAGAAGGGAAAATATTCGAAGGCCTCATAGAACAAGTCAATACTCCAAGACAAATGGTGCCTTTGTTGGTGGAAGAAGAACAGGCCATTCTGCTCTAGGAAGAACTATGCGAATAGACTAGGAACAAGGAGGTTTTCTCTATTCTATTTCTATCAATAACCCAAGAGTCCTAGAGGGACTGAGACAGCCTCTTCCCCAAGGATACTTGTACAATTTAATGGAACCAAACAAAAGGACTGGGGACTTTCACAGAGCACCCTCCTTTAGTCAACAAAGCAATTGCAAAATCTCTACACTCAACTCAAAACTTTCTAGGAGCACATTCCCTTTCCCCAGTGTACCCTCTTCCCGCAATTTGCCATCTCCTGTTCATCTCACCATGCTCCATCCCTTTAATTATGCTTCTCCTCAACTATGGAAATTTCCATCTCACTACAGTAAAATGCAGAGATTTTGCTAGTACAGGGAATCAATAAGAAGGTTGCGACAGAACATATGTTTTTATCTGAAAACAGGAATTGCCTGCCATTCTCCTCCCCCACTTCAAGAAAAAGAAAAAAAAAATAGAAGAGAGGTGGTTATATTATAGTTACTAATTTTCTTTTGATCTAAGTGATATATTGCTTTTCCTATTAGGATTTCATTTGCTTTAGCATGAAGAGATCAGCAAGTAAGTTCTGTTTTAATTAGACAGGTACTAAAGAGTTTGATAGTAATTTGAATACTGACAAGCTGGAGTGCTCACTGGTCCATGAACAGAAAAGACATTATAGTGTTCAACCTGCTTGAAAAGAAAAACTCCCTTAAATATTTTACAGGCAAGAGAAAACCAGACAAGAAGGTTATTCCAAATGGAGAGATGAAACACAGGCAATAGGATGCCAAGGCTGACCTCTAAGCCACCTGCAAAACTTGTTATCTCTCTGCCTGTAGTTTCTGCTCTTTAGCAGGAGGCCTGGTTTAGCAACATTTACTGCAGGTCGTGTATAAATTTGGAACAAAGAGCCTAGAAGGCCATTTCTCATAAACAAGACTTTGGAGCATCACCGTACATGCCAGTGCCCAAGAAGGGTGAGTCATAAATGTGTCATAAAAAGCAGCTACATGCACAGAAAATGAGAAGCACACACATGTAGAACTTGTGCAGATAGGCTTCCTGCTCCTTCCCACAGGGCAGTCTTTGTGTGCTTCTTTTGGACTGTCCATAGTTATTGCTTCCTTCTGTTCCACACAATTTTCCCCATGGAGCTTTCTTCCAGGATCACATTTATGACAGTAGGTTCCCTCACGAACTCTTTTACCTCACCCAGCATGTGTGCCAGCTTGCCAATGATTAATTCCCTAAAATGAAGGCTACCTAGGAGCCTTTTCTGGATTGCAGGAAATTCATCCCTTCACTCATCTTCTATTGCTGCTACTGGAGCAACTTCTTTTCTTCTCTGCCTTTCTTCAGGCAAATCATCCTTCCAGGAGCAGTGCTGCCAACCCAGCAAGCGAAGGCTCTATTTTATTTGAGCTTTCTCTATTACTGCTGTTCAAAAACTAAAACAAAAAGGAGCACTCTGATATCCTTACTGAGCCAAACAAACATAAATATAGGTATAAATACATAGGTTTACTGACCTGACTTTCATCTACAAGACAGTTGGTATCTCCAGCTTCTGAACACATGAACATGCGCCACTGTATATTGTATTAACTCAGCTATGCCAGTCTGCATTGCACTCACTAAAACCTGACCTCTAAGAGACTCTGAATCATTTTATATGTCCCTTGCAGTACAAGCTATTATCTTTCCTGCCATTATTTGCAACAGCAGAGATATTCCCATGTGACTCAGGCAATGAGATGGGCAATACTAAAGATGCAATATCGATAAAAAAGGAAAGCAAAGCTGCAGTGAAAGTACTAAAGCAATATGAAACATATTGGGTTAAT
This sequence comes from Cinnycerthia olivascens, assembly GCA_035048155.1. Classification (NCBI taxonomy): domain Eukaryota; kingdom Metazoa; phylum Chordata; class Aves; order Passeriformes; family Certhiidae; genus Cinnycerthia; species Cinnycerthia olivascens. The sequence goes on from JAWWMU010000054.1 coordinate 60,922,544, forward strand.
GAAAGGTCTCCTTAAAAAATGCCTAATAGCCCTTATCCTCCTTTAGTGGGCAGAAATAGAGACATGATTCTAAGAGCCTGGTATGATACCCAGATTCATAAACTCCCCTTTTACATAAAGAATGACACAACTGATATCTTTAGGAGTGAGAGCTGGAATTTCAGAGTTGCCAGAGCCTTTTAATTTCTTTGGGTTATGAATGTTTAACTTGTGCAAATTTCTTTGGAAGTTCCATTAAAATATTCAAAACTGGGACTTGTTTGAAGATACTACGTAGCATTTGTGAGAAGCAGAGTTGCCTCATAGATGGAAGAGGACTGCCGAGCAATCACCATTATTCATTTCCATTCAGGACTCTTACTCAAATTGCTGTGCAACCATAGGCAATACACCATTTCCTCAGTTCATACATATATAAATTAAATAACATTATTTCCTGTTCCCTGAGAATTACATTGTAAAGCTTATTTAGTTACAATAGGTATGGTTATATGTTTTCCCTACAATCACCTGGAGTTAAGACAATCACTCAAATGGAGACCTGTATCATGTTATGTTTCTCTAAACTGCACAGCTGGTGTAGTAATGATTTCTGAGTAATTAAGGGAATAGCTTACAAAGCCTTAATTTTCCTACACTTTGGATTTAGGTGGAACTAAAAATAAATTACTGTTGACACAGCTACTTTTCTCTCTCTCTCTCTCTCCCCTAGTTTATGACTTAAGAAAAGTTTTCGTGTCCCTTTCTTCATTTATTTATTGAAATGCACTTTGCTTTGAAGTTAGCTTTTCTTTGCTATTTAGAACTGATGGCCAGCCAACTAAAACTCCTCTAGCTAATCTCAGCTTTTCGTCCAAAGTACAAATAGGTTGTACTCAGTAAAATAATGAAAAAGAAGTAAAGCCATGAAGAAAAGCAAATGCTCTGCTCAGACTCCACTCAAACAGAAGTTACAGAAGGATGTGCTGTTGTTTCTGCTGTCATGTCCAGAGTTGCTGCAGATCCATACTGCAAACACCTCTCCTAAAAAGCAGCAGGGTTTCGTGCTGGTTGCTGTAATAAGTGTCTGACAAGCTGGCATGTTTGCAAAGTAAGACAGATATTTATCTTCTGGCTTCAGTAATTTGGACTTGGTCAAATTTTAGAAAACTCACAGCAGTTCAGTTCATCAAATGAAGAGATAACAGTGCTAGTATGCAGGAAGGGCACTGAAAAACACATGCAAGGACATATTTAAATCCCAGTGAACGTAGGTAAGAATGGACCGTTTCACTGAATTATGTGTCAATCATTTTGACTTACATGTTTCTAACACTAATTTTTCAGCCCCGAGTTCCTCTCCTCCTGACTTCTCCAAAAACACTGCTTCTTTTTCCAAGTTCCCTGCTTCTGCTTTTTAATTTGCTGAGATTTTTGTTCCATCTCAATACAATGTACTCTAGCTAAAATCTCATCTTCCCACTTTCTTTCTGTCAGTCACTGTATTTCTGATGCTGCCTTCCATGTTGATTCTCACTTAGAACTACTTCCCCTTCTCCTGCCCTTTTCATGTGGAGAAAATATTGTGATGGAGAACCACAGTTAAAAAATCCTGATCCTTCAGCTCTTAGCATTTTCATGTCCTGCCTCCCTCACATTTTTTTTAGGGTTTACCACTTCTGCTTCTTTTTCCTTAGCTTTCTCTCCAGGCTCACCTGCCCTATGAAATACCCTTGAGGAGCTGAAAGTCTCTCCCAGTCTTTCTCACTGCGTTTCTCTTCTAGGACCATTTGTATTACAGTGACTGGAGTGAAATCCTCAAATAGCAAAGCACAGGTAGATGGACAGTATTATTACTCATACATTTTGTTTTACATCACTGATTTTGGTGATTTAGAGCCCTCAGTTAGGTTCATCTGCTATCCAACACTCTCTGTTTTTATTCTCCTGCAAATGTGAGTTTGGAATTGGATGGCAAATATAAACATTCAGACAACACTTGCAATGAAAGTAACTACAGGCGCTATTCCCACTCTTTGCAATTCACTCCAAAGATGATAACTCATCTCCATGAGGCTTTCAAAAGAGAGTTGAAATTCAATGGAGTGTAGATTCTTAAGTGCCCAGATCACTTTTGAAAACAGAATTTAGGAAGATTGTTTTTAAATACTACCCTCTTTAGGTTTGGGATCCTCATTTCTCTGTCTTTGCTCATAGTCAAAGCATGAGTCAGACCTGTGGTCTGTACTGCAACACTCCCCAACATTATTTTCCACTCTACAATATTTAGATATATAAAAGTCAAACTTCCAAACTGAACTTTTAGCTACAGATCTGTCAGACCCAAAGGCTTCTTTAGAGCAATAAAATATTATTGTTAGTCCCTGCACACGCGTATCTTAAAACAATGCACCCTTGATTTATCAGTGTTTCATGATGATGACTGTTGCTTTACCTGTGTGAACTAGAATATTCAGCCTCAAATGAGTCAATCCAAATGTTTTCTAAAACTTAACGTTCAAAAAAAATAGGCATGACTGAGATCCTATCTCTGTGAAGCTTCCACCTAATGTGGTGGTTCCCAGCCTTTGCCAGAGAACATGATGGTTTCTCATGCTCTTCCTGTATCATTCCTGGTGTTTATGTTTTCTGTAAGAGATCCAAGGCTGGAGCTCCCACAACTTCTCCTGCACTGTCCCTCTGCTTTTGTGTAGTTGCATATCATTGTCATGTACCCCTCAGTCCTTGCTTTTATATCTCAGAAGAAAATTAATTTACTTTTCCTTCATGGGTCACATTTCCTGGACCTCTGATCACTATCACTGTTCTCCTTTGTATTTTCTCCAGCCAGTCCACATCTTTCTGCACTACACAAAAGTAAATATAGCCTTAGAGCTGAGGTCTTACAGATGCTAAAAAAAAGCAGGAAAATTTCATGGGTCATGCAAGTTATACTGCTGTTGATCATTTCCAAAATGATATTTGCCTTTTTCACAAGAGCATGACATTCTTGACTTACATTTAGCTTATGCTTTACTGTCTCTCTCAGGTCCTGATACACAGAGCTTCCATCAAAGGCTTTCCTCCCCAGCTTGAACTTCTGGTTGTACGAGCCTGAATATGACACTTGTAACTTTTCCTATCAAATTTCATTTGATTTCTTCTAAACTCTGAATCTATTTTAATGAGGGGTACTTTTTACTCCAATCTAGGTCATCTGTGTGCTCTCAGTCTCTCCTAGCACCATTGTCACATGGGAATTCAATGAGTGCTCTCTTTTGTCATCCAAACTACAGCTGAAATGTTGAATTGCTCTGAACTCACAACAGACTCCTACAGAACACCTTAAATCCACCTTTTTATTTTGACAGTAAACCCCTGGTAATCCTCTGCATTCAGTTTCCTAACTGGTTTTGGGCCCTATCTACAGTAATTTCACAGTAATATTAGGTTACTTATCAAAATGTCACAAGACACTGTCAAAAACGTAAAGAAAGTGAAAATATGTCATCTGCTGCTTTTCCTTTATCCACAGGATATGATAGCCTCTCACGAAAGGAAGTTAGATTGGTTTGACATGATTTTTCTCTTGACAAATCCATTTGGTGGCTATTCATCTTGTTAACTTCTCTGTGCTTACAAAGAATTTTATTGGTTACTTCTTCTAGAATTTTTCTGGGACTTAAAGAAAAGACAACAGGGCTAAAATACCCCAGTTCCTTTTCCTGAGACTTTTTGTCTCAAAAACAAGCCAGTGACAGCTCTGAGAGTACTTCATCCATCTCGAGCAGCAGTTCATCAAGACCACTGACTTTAAAACATTTAGGTACTTTCAGTCATGTTTTAGAAATGACAGAGACATTAAGAGTGTATTTTACTTTGAATTATTGATCATGAAATTGCAGTTTTTGCATGGAAGTATTTCTAAGTACTTCTGACCCACAGTGTCACCCTGGATCAGGCTGTAAGCCTTAACCCAAAGAGTGGCAAGTACTCACAAGATCCATCGTAATTAAGCCTGTTTAATTGACCCTGTTACAGCTCACTTTCTCAGCTCTCTTGTGACTTGAGAGATTATATTTTCCTATTTAATGTCTCTGAAAAACATGTGAGTGGTATTTGTGGTGATAGGTCATCTCTCTCTTGACTGTGTGAAGACAACAGCCTAGTGTACTTGCACTGAGTTAATATTTCACTGCTTCCAAAGAAGAAAATTAGAAACAAATAAACAAACAACAACTCCTTTTGTTTGCTGTCCTTCTTTTCAAGTATCAGATAAATCACAAGATGCTTGAAGTTAATAATAACAGGGACAACAAATACAGACTAATGCCAGCAAACCAGTCATATGCTTCTTGCTTTTGCATGACCTGATCATGTGTTGTCTCCTGCAGCTAGAAAGGATGCAGTTTTATAGGTGCTTCAGATCTTTCTTTGACTGGTTATCAAAGCTTTTCTGCCCTAAGATTTGTGACCATTACCAGGACATGTATGCTGGCAGCAGCTACTAACTGCTTACATGGGAAAAGCCTAGAGGCATTTTTCTACAGTTGTTTTATTTTCCAGCTCTACTTTAATTTGGAAGATGGTCAATTAATGGATTAATTTTAGTTCTCTTAAACTCACTGACTTCAGCCAAACAACAAAAGGCTAATCTCTTCCTGGAGTTGTCTCTTCACCCACTACCATTAAGCAAATTTTTGCAAACTTTCTTCAAAACTTGCCTCACTAAAACACAGTCATTGTATTGTGATGTTGTCCAGCAAACCTGGTTTGCTACCTGCAAGTGAGATGGGCACTCTGCTTAACTGAAACAGTTCTACACCTTTCCAGAGAAAGGTACATAATTCCACACAGGGTGATCACTGCCCACCTGCCTCTTCAATCTAATTAATAAGATTATTTAAGGTCCCAATAACCCACCAAACCGAATGTAACTGCTAACCCTGGCAAATCTCAAAAGAAGAAATGCCTACAAACAGGATATTTGATCCTCCATTGCTGAATGTTTATCTTCCCTTACAAAATACTGGTAAGAGCAGCTGTACACTGGTTGTGCCTTGAATTAACATAAAGTCTCCCTATCAGATTCCTAATGACATCTTGCTTTATCTTCCCAGCTGAGGACACTGCCAATAAATATGTCTGCTGTTCTATCTCTCTTTCACACATAGGAAAAAATTGAAAGTGGTTGCTGCTTGGTAAAAAATGCTCAGATGTTGAGAAGAGCAAGTCATTCTGGAATACCAGCACCAAGGAAGCTGGAAGTCAAACTCCTCATTACTCTAATCCCTACAGCTTTATTAGAAATACAATTCTCAATTTTCCATCTTCCCCTCGTTTTGATTCTTTCAAATATTTGGATGAACCACTTATTTTACAGTCAGGAATGACACCCCATTTACTTTCTGCCTTCCTGTGGATCAGCATAATTTTCCTTTTATTTTAAAAAAGCCAAGGCATTCTCAAGTTGCAGCTCTTGACAGGCAGCAATGCTGCATCTCTCTATCCCTGCATGTGCACGCGGCAAGAGCAGCAGCAGCTGCCACTGGTGCCCAGACCTCCTCCCCTCAGACTGACAATCTGTCTTAATGTTGAAAAACAGTTCAAGGTAGCACTTGAGACCAAACATGCCATTTTTCTTGTCAAAATGAAAGCTGTAAATTTTAAACCTAATGCTTAATGTATCCAGATACTGAACAGAGGGACTTTTATCCTCAGCTTAATGGTCTGTCTAAAATCATCAAAAAAGATCACTTAAAAATTCAAGGTCCTCAGAGGTCCCATAAAAATTGTGTGAAACATTTTTTTTTCAGAGCTTTTGGGGACGCTAGGGGATCCTTTCATATTTTTTTCCTTCCCTTTTCTTTTTTTCCCAAATGCAAGGGGAAAATATTGTACAGAAAGATTTCTATCTCTTTTTTTCCTGAGCTTGAAAGGCTTACAGACAAATCTGACTACATTCAGAGGAACCAGAGCTTCAGCTGGAGAAAATTATCCCAGCTCCACTAGTTTGCAAGAAACAAGAACAATTTACACCAGCAGCCGATTACACCCTGCGTGTCTCTTTCAAAAGCTGCACACTGAAATGAGATCCAATACTTCTAAGTACTCCTCAGAGACGCAGATTCTAGAAATCATGTCTCACTCAACCTGTCTGCTTTGTGGGGTTTGTTTATTTTGCTAATGTCAGTGAGATGTCTAAGGATTTGAAGGTTCTGTTTGTTTAGTTTTCAGATGTTAAATGGGAAGAATCAGCTGTATTTTCTTACAGGGAATTTAGAGAAGGTTTGCACAATCCTACCCTCAGTTGCAAACCCGAGTGGAGAGGAATTACTGGCAAAGCATTCAGTGTTAGTGCAAACCTCCCCTCTTTCCCCAAAACAGCAAAGTATCTCCTTTTCCCTGGCACTGCAGCACCTTCCAGTGCTCAGAGGTTTCTGTCCTGGGCTAGAAGCAGGATTCTCACCAGGAAAAGGCAAGCAACATTTTAACAAAATACTGATCAACTTTCAGTTTTAATACACGCTTACCAAAACCTCCCATACACTAAAAATGTACATAAATGTATACTGACAAATCTTTCCCCCTCAGTGCTGTAGCTTTGCAGAACTAAAATTTAAACACACTTTGAATCCATACAACTAAAAGATTTCTAAGTGTGTTAACATCCGTCCATACCTACAAGTCACACTGTATTCAAACATTTGTGTTTGTCTGTAACTCGCAGTAAAAAGAATTAATAAATTTACAAGTGTACACAGATTATAGGCTGCATTTTGAAACGTTAGTGAACACAGTGTTTATATGTCAGACCATAACGTTTCCAGACAAGCTGTCAGTAGCAGCCAGCTTTACAAAAACTTTCTCATTGTTTCTTTATTTCTGTTCCCAACTTTTCATTACACTTTCTTTAGAAAACAGAGTACACACTACTCACATTGTGGCAGCCCCTTGGACAAAATACATTCAGATTTAAGGCTGACATATCATATCAGTTCCACAAGTAAGTAGAACCCAGAAAATTCCTTGTCAGTTATGCTTTTGCAAAAAGCAAAAATATCAGGCAAGAACTTTGCTTCTTCTGATTTTACACATATGAACTGAAATCTTGCTAAGATTTTAGGAAACAGGGATATGTAAATACCAAAGTTTAAGGGTATAATTTTTTTAATCAAGCATAGCAGTTGTGCATACATGCAGCTTCAGTGAACTGACAAAACATACTAAGCTGCCTGTGTTCAGCTTCTGTAAAACCACTTTTTCCCCAAAAAAACCGAGCTAAATCAATTTATATAATCTGTGGATCTGTCCCTGCCTCTACAAAACGGTGCTGCAAACTTTACTAAGCTTACTTGTAAGATTTCTAGCACCTCTACTTTCTATTTTTGGTTAACAGTATCATATAAGCAACTTGATTTTTTTTTAAACCAGTCTTTCAGTCCTTCCATGTCCAAACTCCTTCGACACTTTGCTACCTGTTTAAATTGCTAAAGGGATTTAATCTCACTTCAGCTCTAGAAAAAGGGCAAAGGTTTGGATAATGTGTTTGTTTGCAATTTGTTGGTTTGGGTTATTTTCCCTCTCAAAGGTAATTACATGTCGTTGTCAGGTTTAACAAAGGGCACTACGTGAGAAAAAAGTAAATTTTCCACAGCTTTCCCTCTACAGATAATGCTATCAAAAATATATAAATTTGAGTTTTAAATTAATTGCAACTATTATAACCATTTTGTAAGTTTTTCACAGAAACACAAGAGTTAGTAGTAAATTTTTAGAAAGGAAAATTAGCTTGTCTTTACAATAACTATTTCTGGAGGGTGTGAAATATATTTTCATAGCGCCTGATCTCCTGTGCTGGGAAATTAAATTATTTCAAGGGGAGGCAAATGTGCTGCTCAGAAATCCTGTGGCAGCCCCAGCCGTGTATTATTCAAGAGGAAGCACCAGGCGAAGAACAGTGTCAAATTGCTCCTGTATTACCTGTGCCTGTTTCTCTCTGTTCAGTGGAGTATTAAAAAAAAAAACCAACTCTAATAAATGCATTCAATAATTGCTTGAATTGTTGCTGCGTATTCTGTTATAAATGGTTTATGGACAACCATCAATTCATTCTGCTCATCACTCTAACAAGTTCAATGTACTATTCGGAGCAAAGGATGACTCTTTATTTAACAGCTTTTGGCAGGATAATTTCTTGCGTGCCACAACTTTAAAGAACATTAAAATCAATGACAATTTATAAAGCAAAAACATGGAATTGTGCTTTGGAATCCCATAATTCATCAGAATAAAGCTGTCAGATACCTTTTATTATAAATTAATAGCATATTGTCTAGCAGCTTGGCAGCAGCAGCCGTTTTGCCAGGTTAGCAGTGACATCTTGTGGTATTTTTACCCATTGCTACTGGTTTCAGCTTTCCTACAAATGTTATCTCTTCATAGCACAGAAGGAGTGTGTAGGAAAGAAATGTATCATATTGTGCAGACATCAACATCAATAAGGTTTTGTAATAAGAAAAATAAAATTTATTTTGGAAAGTATACTATTACTAATGTAATCATGAAATTTAGAATAGAATAAAACATTTTTATATACTCCTTTTGCCAGTCATGTTAGATATTTATTAGTCTGATGTTACAGTTACTAACTTCCTAATGCATGCTTTTGGTATCTTTATAATCGACATTTATTTAGTGTAAAGATGGACTTTTATGTTATGTTGGTTTGGGAAATTCCCATTTTAAAGGTCTGAGATCTAGCTTTCTTAAACCCTTCCATTTTAAAGTATTCTTTTACCTTTTACAGATGCCTCCCCAAAAACCATACCTCTTAAATTTCTTCTTTCAGGATCCACTAAAATTATGTACAGAGGAGTGAAAAAAGCATTATTGGATACTGCAGGATGGAATGTGTCTGTTGTTTCCATATTCTGCAAGGCAGTTACTCTTGCTTTCATGATAATAAAAATGAAGAAGCAGTCTTTCATAAACTCCTGTTTTCCAATTGTTTTTCCTCTCTATTTCCTGTAACTACAAAATGATATATGAAAGCTTTAAAGAAACTATCTGTTTCCAGGAGCTTCATTGGCTTACAGAGGTCTTGATGATAAAAATAATATATGAAAATATAATGTGTGGAAGTGTTCTTTCTGCTGTATAATGTCATGGGATATAGAGATGATAATTTCCCAGCTATAAGAGTGAATGGTAACAGATGCATACAGAGGAGTAGTCTTTACATACCCACACATTTATTTTCCTATGTATTCTGATCTTATTATATTCTTAAGAAGAAAAGTCTGTGTTTATTTCTCCACTGAGAAAAAGAATGGTTTGTGCAGCAATTCTTAGATTAACAGGCTCATCCATGGCATGCACAGCACAGCTGGGCACCTGCTCAGGAAGGCATTGAGGAGTGAGAGCCAAGGATGGACGTGCCCAGGTGCCCAAGGAGATCTGATGCAAAGCACCACTTGCAACCTGCTGTCAACAGCAGCTGCCTCCCATCATGAGTATCTTCAAAGTCATCTTTCCTTCTTTTCCCTGGAAGCAACCTCTAGCTGCCAGAGCAGTGTGCTATAAATGGGTTGGGGAGGTGCTCATTCCTATAAGGATGTGAATCCTGCAAATAAAAAGCATCAGAGAGTCTGGGTTAGTGACAGGAAGCTCCTGCCCACTCACAGTACTCTTACTTCTACCTCTCCAGTTACTTGTGCTGTTCCCAGTTTTGTGGATATTTAACAACTTAGTTTAACTCCTCAAAAACTCCTTTCAGAGAGGCAAAATTTTGATTGTCAGGCAACGATGTGGGCAACAGGGAGATGAGCCCCAGGTCAACCTGGAATTGCGTGGTGAAACAGAACAGGTATTTCCACAAACCGCTGCCACAGTCATGGGAACATCTTCCCAATCCTTTTGTGAGCTGCTGCTCTTAGCCTCCCAGCCAACTTTTAGGAATACCTGAAGCTTCACTGGCATGACAAGGTATTGTGTTAGAGGAGCTGCTTCCCTTGCTATCAGTCCATAACTAGAAAGTCTGATGCAAAACTACCTGGGATAAGGAGTAAACATCCTGCCTAACTAAACGGCCACCTAAAGATAGGTATCTAGTCTGAATTACCTCTCCAAGATTCCTCTGTTGTCAATAGGAATGCATGCACATCTCCAAAAGCAGATTTATCTCACCTTTCTGAGATAAGGCACTATCTGGAGGTGCTTATCTCTTTCCATTAACTACAGAGAGAATCCAGATGACTCCTTCAGTTGGATCCGAGAAAGCTGAAATTAAGTAAATCTTACCCACATATAGGGAGTTATGTGAAAAATAAAAGGTAAAAAGAGTGGCATTTCCAAGGGGCCTGAAATCAGGCAGCTGCCTGACAGTCACTTGACTGTCAGTCTCAATATTTACATTTAAATTCCAGCCCAACATTTTTACAGCAGACTTATAATGACCTCTAAAAATATCAACATTTTAATAATCAAAAATTCACCAGCAAAGATTAAAATATAATACGTATTCCAGTATAGAGACATATCCCAGTATTCCTAGCAGGAGTTTATACAAGATAAGAGCTTTTAGTATTTAAAAGTATTTAAAATAGAGGATTTTGAAATATTGCCTGTTCCTGCGATTTTATAACAAATCTTATACAAATTCAGACATTCACAGGTTCATTGTAAACACCAGGTCTTATAGCATTCAACAATGCAAAGATTTTTGGGATGGACTAGGGAAGAAAAAAATAAAACAGTTCCTCCTCCCGCTCCACTATGAGAATTTTACAACAGGGAGACACTAAATCCACTATGAATGCAAATGTTTCAGGTTCAAAGAGCAAGAAAGAAAAACTCCATGCTCTGTATTTTAAAGGATCTCATCACTTGTAATGCAGTGGTTTTACACCAACACAGCTGATTTATGATTTTTCTCATACAGCATTCAGAAAATAGTCATAAAGGTCCCAGCAATTCCTTACCTGGTAAAGGTAAGGATTGTAATTTATTACACGGATTAAGATTTCTAGTGCATCACTCATGGTTATATTGCTCTCAAAAAGCTTCTATCTGCTCTAACTTCCAAGATTTGTTTACAGCCACTCACACAGTGCTGAAAGTTATTGGCAAGAATGACAATCCCTTTGCCAAGTTTTCATTATTTTTGCAATAGGCTGACAACTCTAGCCCATACCTCTCATAAGAACTTTTGTTCTCTCTGCTCACTTCATTGATTCGTCATAATTCATCATGTTTGTCACTTAAGCACCAGCATCTAAAAGCTGTATTTAGGCTGATGCCCAAGTCACCAGGTCACTCCCTGAATGTCGTGAAAACCTCTGCCCACTGGTCTGGCAGGGTTGAGGGGTAATCATTTGTGTTTAGAAAGCTTGAGACAGTTGCCTGCCTTTGCTGGGCTTTCTGAGTGAAAGTACAGGCTGATTTGGGTGCTTGCAGTTTTGTGAGAGTCACAGCTCTAATAATATACAACTAAAATCATGAACAAAGATAATGTAGTTTAAAATGGGATTGGATGGCAATAACTTGCCACAAAGATGTCACAACACTGTGTCCTCAGTGTGCACATAAGCCTGAGAAGGGCTGTCACAGCATTTTTTAGCAATTGATTCAGCAGATGTGGTAAAAGGCATTCCTTACATATCCCTGTTTTAGCCAGCACAAGGCACAGGGCTCTGTCGTAGAGCATGTGCCATGCAGGGAACCATCACTGCTGGAGGAGAGAGGGCCTCTGCTGTAGTCATCCCTACAAATCAAAGCTCTTCAACAGGATTCAAGGGGCTAAATTCAGCAGCAATGGGTAAAGTGGAATATACCAGGCCCCCTTTTGAGCTGTTTATAACCTCTGACTGATATGCAAATTAAGACCAGGACCTCTGCAGCGGCAGAATTGATGACACAGGAGGGAGCTAGAAGAGACTACACTGCAACAGCACCTTCACTGTCAGTCTTCCCCTATTCACCTATACACACTCATCTCTTCTGGCTCACCGCAATACCATGGCGGCTTCACTTTTTTTAAACCGCTTTCAGGATCCATGCATCAATTCTAACTGGTCACTTGGGCTTGATAGATCAGCTGTGTTATAAATTTAGGAAATGGCACAAAGGGAATCCTGTGATCAGCTGGAGCACAGCTGCAGAACCTGTTCTATATTCATTGCTGTAGCTCATGATACCTTTGTCTTAATTTTCAGCCTAGAATGATCTGGCTATTTCCAAATCCTAATTTCAGTCTGGGAGACATACTTATCCTAGAAGGCTTTTAATAGCTTATTTTCTCTGGCCCTGTAAATGATATGTGTAGCCTCACAACTTGTCTCTGGTTCACCACAACTGGAGGCATCTCAGTGAGTCACATCAACAAGACTTACATGGGGTTAAACTCATGCTTGGGGTGGTGTGGCAAAGCACCCAGACAGCAAAGCAAGAAAATACCTTGTCATTCTGCAGAGTGTATTGCCATGAGTATTACAGAGATACAGATATTAAAACCAGAATGAGCAAGCAAAGTCTTGTGGTTTCTGCATCCATCACTCACAAGCAAGCAAGAAGAAATGTAGTCTGTAATGGGCAGAACTGTCCAACAATTTTCTCTTTGGGAGTTTCTGGAAATTCCACTGAAGTTCCTAAATTCCTACCCTGACATGGTACAATCCAGTGATGAAGGGACTGCTGTACAGGACCAGGCGTAAAGGTTTCTTCATTCCTAAATATGCATCTAAAAGCTTAACAAAGCATGTTCCCAATATCTGCTCTCTTCAAAAAATCAACACAGACATACTGCAAATCTTGGTTCCTTATGAGACTGAGATTTTCTATACTTCTTGTTCAAGCAGGACTAGAATTACTCTATCACAAAAATAGCTTTATTGTGATAAAGAACAAACTGAAGAGTTTACTAGGTATCACATGTATACACATTGCAGAGCTTCAATTCCTTCAATGCCTTATTTTTGAAAAGTCTTGGAAGTGGATGTCTCTAATTTTATGAATGCAGACAAAGTAACTAAAAAGAACTGCCTGAAAACAAATGGACAGTTTGCTACCACCAGTGGAGAGTTTGCTGCCAGTAGTTAATGCAAGACTTAGGCAGTGACAAACTCTGGAAAGCAAATCAATTGTTGAAATTCCGGCAAACTAAGCTGAAAAAAAAATAAGTAAAGCCTGTTCCCTAAAACCTGGTTTGCATCCACTTTTGCTTCCAAGTCCTTGTGTAATAAGGAGGTTATAAAAGCACGCTGAGAAGCTGTTTGAATCCCTCTGATGAGGAGTGCCAAAAGCTTTCTCCAAGCTCAGATCCAGAGCTAGTTAGAAAACAGGAAATATTTTGCATAACATTTTTGCAAGCCAGGGAGCTGAACATTATCCATTACTAAGACAAACTTGAAACAAGGGAGTTTTACCTATAAAACAAGCAAATGATATGGACAGGACTCTATCTTTAGAGTGAGGCCAAGAAAAAAAACTCACTACTGACTACACCTAGTTTCAGCTAAAATAATTTTTTTAATCTACTCTAATCCTATCCCTTGATAATGGATTTTTTTTCCTTGAGTGTCCAAGTAGTCAGAATGTACAAAATTTGTTCTCTATTGTCACTTAAAGAAAGCTGAAAGGGCAAAAAGCCAGGGCTTGCAAACCTCCTCCACAGGACTTTCTTTGCTGGTTGCTTCTGAGCAGCAGCTCTGCCATCTTTATAGACTCTCCAGTTTTCCCAATTTCCTAATATAATTTTACATTACAAATATGTTACAGAAGGAATAATGACATAGATAACACACCAAAAAGTTTATTAAACTAAATACAGCATATGGTGCTCATTTTCTGGCAACCAGTCACACTAAGGATAGGGAGAAATTCTAGCCCCAAAACTGTCTTGTCAGCAAGCACAATGACAAGGAAATACTGCAAATGCCTCATTGGAAACAACAGCTTCACTTAGTTCACAGCAGCCTTATAACTGTTTCAGAGCTATTCTGCCAAAAACATGGAAGAAAAGCAGTGTTTGATGTGAAAGCAAAAATGGACCAACTTCAGCAAATAAAGGTAGAAATGAGATGAGCCAATGAGATGTATTCAGTCAGATTTTTAGCCTTGTATACAGAAATGCTCTGAGATGCATCCTGAGCTATTTGAAAGAATAGAAAACCAGGTCCAAAATGCCTGCTCCCAAGACTCTCTGCAGACAAATATTAGCAATCCAACCTTAAAAACAGCTTTTGTTTTGTACTGGAATCCTTTAGCTGAAGTCTGAAGGTACAACACGCAAAACAAAAAGTGAGTAGAGAAAAAACACTAACAGCTAAAATTAACCACCCAATGGGCTGGGCTTAACTGTACAGGAAAAGGTCTGAGTACTGATTATGTAAATAAGTGCTGAGTAAATAAAAAAAAACAAGTCTCCAAATAATCTAGGTTTAAAACTATTTAAAAGAGCATAGAAAAAAAAAATGCTTTCACCCTCTAACAACGGAGTTCAGTAAAAATATGCATTGGTTTTAAATTTAAGGAAAGTACATAAGAAGGTAAAACTTTGGGTGGCGCATGCTGTCTCTACACACTGAAATGTTTGTACAAATAAATATATAAAGCAACACTTGTGTCTAGCTATTAAGTCCATTCAATTGTGATGCCAGGGAGGACAAGGGACACTAAGACCACCTCATGCCTTCAGGTTTCTTCTATGGTGAAGCAAATTGTTAGCAGGGTTTGTGCCTTTTTGTAGCTTTCTGGAGCTGAAAGTGATTAGCACCTCCATCCTACTCCACCTCTGCAGGTCATTAGGATTTGTTCCCAGTTCATCACCTGCCCGGCAGAGTGAGACTGCAAATAGATGTGGTGGGGGCTTAATGGGCTGCTGCTCTGCAAACCACCAACATAAGGGCTTGTGGAACCTTTCCTGGTGTGGTTCCCTTCTGGAAACATTGTCATCCAAACCTGAGCCTTTCCATTTCTCTGCACTACCTCAGACTTGGGTTTCTGATGCAATGAAGAACACATGCCATTCCCACAACTCTTAGCTTTTTACCCAGCTGATTGCACAGCACTGCAAAGAAGGGTAAGGATGAAGGACAGAGAGGAAAAGGAGGGAAGGAGGGAGAATATCCAGACTAACCTCAATATCTACCTGCAAAGCTGAGCCAGAACTGAATGGCAATACCTGAAGCATGAAGGGTGGAAAATGCTGTAGCTGACAGTAAATACCTGCCACTTTGCCAGTAGGGTGCTGGAGACATTTTGAGACCCTACCACAGCTACAGCAATAGGGAGCCCACTCCAACCTATATAAACCTCATTTACCTCAATCATGTTTCTTTGCCTGACAGTTCTGCCTCAGGAATAAGACAGTTTTTCTTATCAAATTGATGAAGTGGCTTATCTCCCATAAGAACACACTGATAAGCTTGAATGCCCTGAATTTGCACAAGAGAAAAATATTCAAAGCATACAAACATGACCAAAAGCAATAGCAAGAATAGTCTCATAGCATCAGATTTATACCTCACTGTGTTGGACCTCAGCGTCTCTCCTTCCTGTTTTCCTACGTGCCAAGATTTTAGCTTTAGCACTTCATTTCTAGATTTGTGAAAGAGGATATGTGGAATGAGCTTCTCTCCCCATACAACAAATACAGAAAAAAATAAGGGGGTTTTACTGCTTGCTTCTCCTTTCTCCCATAAATGCAGCATGATATTTGTTGGCCTCTTATCATCAACAGCCCAAATTCCAGGGGTCTTGGGAGCAACTTGAGGAACATTAGCACTGAGAACAGGTCAGAGGGGCTTCCTGGAGTACAGGCTCATGGAGAGCTGGATGTTCTGTGTGAATCTACATTTAATCTTTTTGCTCGACCTGTGATCTCAAATTCTGGGAGCCAATACATAATAAACCAAAGCAGCTGAAGAAAGCTCTTCCTGGATTATGCCCAAGTGGAGCAGTTGCATGAAGGATTTCAGCAGCTTCCAAGGAAGAAATTCAAAGACATCAAGGCATGTGACAACTCTGGCAAACTGCTACAGTCTCCTTGGTGGAAAATTATGTTGAATATGAACTGTTGGAAAAAGTGTCTCTTTCTCTTACCTACAGAAAACAATACAATTTTTACCAGTGAGTTTAATCCCACGATTCCCTCAAAGAAGCCAGAACTCCCACTTAAAATATCTTAATTTATCCTCTTTGTAGTTTAAAAATTCCCTAATAATTTATGTTTATAAAACAATACAAAGAATCTTCGCAAAAATATAGTGCAATGAGCGTAAACAGGCACAGCTCCACTGTAGTCAAGGTTACTAAACTGATGTGGAAATGCTCACTGGATAGAAAGCAAAAATATTTGCAGAAGCGCACCCTGGAAACTCTACAGACAAACAGGATCAAATTCTTTTCAGCTACACAGCTGGACAACAGATAAAATTCACTGACAGCAATGCAAGGACTGTGATTCGCAGTGAGGTAACAAAGAATTTGGCTCATGTATTTTTTTGGATATCATTAAGAAAACATTGCCTTTGGCTAGACAATAAAAACAAGAGAATCTTTAAATAGGCTTCATACAAAGGAAGTTTGTAGCATCATTGAATCAAGGAAGCCAGATCTTCTGCAGATGCAAATTAAAAGTAGCTTCACTGGAAAACATGTAGCAGTGCTAATTTATAGCATTTGAAGGTCTAAATAGCCATCTCAGCAACGTTCTTGGGGAAGAAACAGAGAGAGGATTTATAAAGGGACTTTCATCTTCATGGTGTTTTAATAACTAATTTCTTCTGTTGCCTTTTCCAGCCTAGAAATGAAACTCAAGATAATTTTTGTATGGGAGATAATATAAAAGTGGATCTTTTTTGAAGGCTTTCGGGGGCAATAATGGAAAGATGTCCACAAAAGATCATCCACACAGGGTGAATACAGTTTTTATATGTTTAGCAAATTAGTATAACTGACAAAAAAGCACCAGTTAGGAGGACAAGTGGTGATGCAATTCCCCCCCAAGTCAAGTCCCTTCTCTGGAGTCTCCCCCTTGGTATTGGTAGTACTTTGTCAATGAGAATGTATCTTGAAGAGTTGTTCTCAGCCTTGGTAGCCAGGAAGAACCAAGATAGCATAGGTGCCTTGTACCTCCCAGGGCTAGGAATTCTGGAATTTTTGTCTTTCTGCTTAATGAAAGGGCATGGAAAATTACTGGGAAAATTAGCCACTAATTCAATAGGCTGCAGAGAAACAAATATATGTGTGAAGAATACAGAGAACATATTAAAGAAAAAAAGACAAAAGCCAAAACAGCATCACTTCTCTCAATATCCCTAAGGTAACCAAACCCCTGGATGCATTTCCAGTGATATCCCAGCTTCAAATACGACAAGAAGTTGATACCAGCCCTGAAAAAAGTTAAAATATCTAAGTGTATGTATGAATGCACGTGAATTCCTCCCTATTCATCAGGAACAGTATTTTCTGGAATACACGTCTATTATCTGTCCTCCACTGAAACTACCTGCTCTTTCCTAGAGTTCTGTCTTCTCTGGCAAAAATCATAGAATTGCAGAATGGCTTGGGTTGGCAAGGACCTTAAAGGTCATCCATTTCCAACCCCTGCCATGGGTAGGGATGCCTTCCAGTAGACCAGGCTGCTCAGAGCCTCATCCTGGCCTTGAGCAGCCAGGGATGGGGCATCCACAGCTTCTCTGGGCACCCTGTGTCAGGGCCTCACCACTCATACAGTGAAGGATTGTTTCTGTATATCTAACCTAAATTTTTCCTCTTTCAGTTTGAAGCCATTATTCCTTGTCCTGTCACTACAGTTTCTGATGAAGAATACCTCTATGGCTTCCTTGTTGGCCCCCTTCAGATACTGGAAAGAAGGAGTGGTTTTCATTGGGAGAGAACCCTTGACTCCCTCCGTGCAAATACTTTATCTGTACTGACTTTAAGAAGAACTTTTATTTCTTAACACAGATTTTATTTCTAGGATATGGATCCAAAAATTGCAGGGAGAGAAAAAAAAATACCACAGGATTATTTTCCTCTACCTGTACTTCAATGACTGCTAATTGTGCATAGCAGCATTCCATCACAGAGGAGGCTCCTCCTCAGAGCCAGTTTGGCTATTTCCCTGTTTTACTCTCTCTCCCCAACCCCCAACAGCAATTCTAGCACATGCAAAGGCACAATGTGCCTGTTCTCCTGCAAGACACTCCACCCTCTACAAGGTCAAAAACATTTTCATTTTTTTCAGCTTGGTGGGCTTTTCCTTTGCACCTATTTCTAAGCTAAACCACAACCACTGGAACTGAAATCAGTTTTCTTTAAATCAAATGCTATGTACCTGCAAGACATAATATTCTTATAGAAAACCATATGTTTTCTGTAAAACACACACAGAAACACAACCAGACTCAGAAATTATGAATAAGCTCTTAAAATGCAAATCCAAAAGCCACTTTTGTAGTACCTGCAGAATATAATTCGAAGTTCAATTGGTCATAACTGAAAAAGAGCAATGTAGGTTATTATTGTATGATGCTGGATTGATAATGGATCAGTTATGTAATAATATGTCTCAACTCCCAATGATGCAACTGCATAAACCCATTAAGAGGTTATTTCTATTAAATAAGCAATCCCATAATTAGGCTTACTTTTCCAATTTCTGTTCATTTAAAAGAATGTTTTAGTAACTTGGGACTAAGACTGTATGTATCTAGCCTGTCTGGTCATGTCATCACCTGTCGCCCTGATTTTTCAGGCTTTTCTTAATGCAGTTTCTAGCTGGTTGTTTTCACTGAAGCTAGCCTCTTTCTCACGGTTGGAAGGGTCTTTATCAGAAGTCCGTTTGATAAGACGAGGTTGTTATTCATACCTT
>JAWWMU010000054.1:60941499-60970953 GCA_035048155.1 Cinnycerthia olivascens
ACAACTGATGGACAGTTGTCTTGACCTATGGGATAGGAGAGGTGTCAGCCTTCTTCTCCAATCCCTGGTCTGTGTAGGAATACTATAAATTTGGAGTCAGATGTTTTTAATAAACAGTTATATAGTTCTCAGCCTTCTCAAGAGAGTGTGTCGTGTGTGTGTCCTTGCGTCTCGCACAGCGACAATCACCCTCAGAAAAAAACTATAACCAGCAACTAAGTTCTTTTCCCAAAGGTGTTCACAACTATTTTAGGTGCCTTAAGTACTTACTGAATAAACTCAAAGTAGCAGTAAGTTATTTGCTATATCTATGCACAATCAGCTCCCTTCACTAGCAAGCTGCAACTTGAGTTTTAAAGAAAATCCAAGGTCACAGACAGAACCTGCCTACTTTCTTGTGGGTTTTTTGGTTTGGTTTTTTCTTTCCCATATCCAGAGAAAACCCTCTTAATAGGAAATTTTGCAACAGTGTTTCTTGCTTTGATGCCCCAAAAAATTTAAGGGGCTAAAGAGCTCAAACTCCCTTACTTTGTGCTTGAAAGTAGTGAAGAGTTCTTTCAGAAAGGGCCACCAATGCAACGAGAACTATGTATCAGGTTTTTGCATTTGCCATTTGGAATGGCATACTCCCTTTTAAGCAGGGAGTATGCTTTTATGCTTTTAAAATATACTAGTCAGGTGGAATATTGCAGTATTTTGCCCCAGATTTTACAAGGTCAATTCAGAACTTACCAGTGTGAGTAATCAGCAGTGAACTTACTATTTTTAAGAGGGAGAATGTAGAAATGAAGAGTGTTTCTCCTCTCACAGAAATAATGTGCAGAAGTTCCCAAGAGCTTAGAATAACTTGGAGAATACTCAGAAGACATTTTTCCTCCTCAGCTACCGGTAAATAATAATTTGCAACTCTATCAGAAGTTGAGAGTCCCAGCAAGTACCTTGGACATTACAACCTAGGCCTTTTCAGCTACCTCAGTGCATTTAAATCTTCACTCTACAGTCATATTATCAGCAAGACTGCTACAAGAGAGGTTCTTTTTCTCTCACTTAAAAGAGGTGACCATAAGGCAGAATTTTTTTTATTCACTTCCAAGAATTATTCTAAAATTTGATTTTGACTTTCAGTTTACTCTTCTGTGGAACTGGCCTAAAACAAGAGCCAGATCTTTAGCTCAAAATAGGTTCATAGACATCATACCTACCTTTGATGACTTAATAAAAAGCACCATTTTCATAGAAAAAGAATGAATACAAGATCACAGACAGTAACCACATTAAGTATCTTGTACTGGATTACAGTTTATGGCTATGTCCATCGTCTGACAGCACAATTTTTTGTGGCCATGAAGAACAGTTTATTTGGAAGAGAAATTCAATAGAATATGTCTTTTCTTGAAAATCTGTATGCCATAAGCATTATTTTGTAGTAGTTTATCCACTAAAGTAAGAATTTATGGCAATTTAATTCCCTGAGTTAAAGGGGAGAGAAATGTAAATGATGCTGCAAAGGTAACTAGGCTACCAAGAAGCAGATGGCTTTAATTACCTATTTACAGGATTGTTTATACTAGAAATTTGAAAGAGACACACTTTAGAAACAATACTCATTGTGGGAATACTCTGTACATTTTAATTAAGCTGGATTTTAAATGGGATTAAAATGAGATTCTTGAACGCTATCCAAACTCAAACTTCAAAATCACATGTACCTTGCACACAATCATTTTGTAGTATCAGATGTGTACCAGGATATACAAATACGTACATGCCGAGACTCATCCTCATTTTTTGCTCCTCTTGTTTCCTTCTGCACCAATCCTGACAAGAGGTCAGGCTATGTGAGGCAGCATCACTGCACAGAAGAGACAGGTTCACATTTGTTTTTGGAACTCAGTAGAGTTGTCTGAGGTTAGTTTAAAGTCTTGTTCTGGACTTCAGTGCCTGATTCTCCTTTCCACGAACATCCTTTTGCAGCGCCAGAATCTGAAGTAGCGAAGCACCCCCAGTCTGGACCAGGTGAGTACCTGGTGGCCTGGCCCAGCCCTCACTTGGGATGAAGTTATGTTGAGCTCATCTAGAAGCTCACACTGCTGCCAATGCTGGAGAATAAGGTTCCACTCAAGAGTGTTATTGGCCTCTCTCACCTACCCCTGGATATTGTCCATCTCCCCTCAGTAGATTGTCCGACCCCTGCAAGGAGTGTGAATCGCTAATCAGACACAAAACTAACTCAGCCTAAAGGAAACAGGTTTTTTGCAGTATAGCAAGCTCTCATGAGCCTCAGAGGCAGCAGCAGGAGAGGGCAGGACCATACAGCCCTGTGCACCCAGGCCTCCCTGCAGCAGAAGAAAGCAAAGCTGTTGAACAAGACACCATGGTGTCACACCAAAACTTGCAAAACAGATTAAATAAGGTCCTTTAGGGCTGCCCAATGTCTTGATTAAAGTATGTTTTCCTTCAGATCTTCTGTCTCACTCATTCCTCACCGAGTGCTTTTATGGTGCAAACATGAGCACACAGACAACAGCAACTAAGCTGGCAACAGCTAAACCAAACAGCTTGAGAATTCCCAACTTTTGCACACCCCTTAGCATGCTAAATCTCAGGAAAAAGGTGTTCATTTAGAGCACTTCAATCTACACCACCTCTTACACCTCTTTAACAGATCATTACTAAAACTACTCTTTAAATTAAGCTGGTTAATCAATGCCAGGTATTATCTACAACTCAGGACCACAATGAGCACTTTTTTATAATCAAGATCAAACATAAGTAGCATAAACACACTAATAATTTAAGTGAGAAAATTATGTCTGCAAAAAAAATACACTTAAGGAAGGGCCATTCAGCTTCAGTGACTCAGTATAAACGAACCCCAGGGGCAAAGAACAACTACAGTACACTGTCTACAAATGAATAGAATAACCAAGTCAAGACAAAATTCAAATGTATGGCAGAGGCTCTGAGGTGCTCCTAGATCAGAACAAGAGAAGACAGAGAAAATTTTGCATATGCGACAGAACAAGAGCAGCAGAAGCCCTACCTGTTTGCATTTCCTGGAAAAACTGAAAATATTCATGACTCCACAGAGAAAAAGCCTGAGCCAAGATATATTATTAGAAAGAGAAAAGGAATTTCCATGGCAGTTTGTGCTATAACAACATGCCCTCCACATATTCTGCCTGATATGAAAGAATTCCATCCGTCCTGAGAACAGTGGTGCACCACCAGAAAGGGATGGTAATAGTTCTTTGGGACCTCACAAACTTGAATTGAAAAATTTCTCTCTTCAAGCTGATAAATATTCTGGAAGCCATTATGTTAAATTCAGTTACTTATGACGGTTGTTTTAGCAGGATAAATCTAAACCCAGTATCCATGAGTTTTTCTGCCCTTACATCTGCATCTCCTCTCTGGGATGGGGTAAAGACCATTGTAATGAGACCACATCTATTTCCTAAATATGTGCATTGTAAGATCCATGTTACAACAACATGGATCGGAGATCACCTGCAAATTCTTCACAAATTGGGGGATTTTAATCTCATACATAAGCAATCAAACTAAATTGAAAGGGAAAAATAACGCTAACAGGCATTTGAAGCTTAGCCTGGTATTTTTTTCCTTTGCCAATAAAAGTGATTCTAGCAATAAGGGGATTCAATGTTTTTCTTTGTCCTGTAAAGTTTGAATTATCCAACTTTCTCATATTGATATGAAGGACTGCACAAGGTGCAAAGCCTCAAACTGAGTCCATTCTACATTGTTAAAAACACATTATAATTCCATGGAACATTATGGAACTGCAACAGCCTGTGCTGGATGGGGGCCCATTCCATATGAAAAAATCCTGTCCAAAAGATGAAAATGACAGTTTCCACTGCATACAACAGGACTGGATGCTGTCATTGACAGTCTCTTCCATTTTTTTCATCAGTGACCAGTTTTCAAGGTTTATCTTTATCGCACTTCTAGATTTCAGGTACAGGTTTACTGTCCTGTTTTATTTATAGACTTTGGCTTTCTATAATTTTTTTAATATTTTATTCCCCCTGCCAAAACCATTTTTTGGCATACTGACTGCAGCCTTCTGGATTATCCCAATCCCTGAGAAGCCTGAGACATAAAACTAACTAAAATTGTCTTGTACAGCCAACACTGTGCTTAAAATAGTTTCCCCATGCTTTTAACCTATTTTTACTGGCTAGGGCAGGATTTAATCCTTCAATTATAAGGTTGTACCTTAGATTTTATTTTTAAATGTGTTAGAAACTTTTAAATATCTGTTTTACTACATGTATTTTCTGATGTGTGTTAGATAACTTCAAAGCAATATAAAATTAGGAGATACAAGTTAGTCTTCAGCAAGCAGAAATACCACATAATTAGTCTTTTCCAGAAGGGTGCCTTGTACTGAAAGTCTGATTATCTTCATACCAATGTATGGTTATCCCTGGAGGACATCTGTGTTTGTAATGCACAGTAACCATTCCTCTCCATTGTGGTTTATTCTTTTATTTTTCCCACAAACAAATAGCCCACAGTACCATTTGTATCCATCTTATTCTTCTGGAAAAACCAAAGTAACTATAGCTATTAAAATATATATATAACTGCTCAAAAGTTTGCTCTAGTTTCTGTCGGCTTTCTGCTCAGTTATGGCAATGGATGAGAGTAAAGGCCAGCAGGAATATCTCAATGGCAATGTAATAAATTTTAGGATTATCTGGAGGATAGAGCTATTAAAAGGTTTAGACAGTGACAGAAGTTATGCTACACTCAAGTCTCTTACTTGTATTTAAAAGTGCAGGCTTATTCTGTCTTTCTCAATGTCCAGAAACTGTTTGTTTTTTGTCTTTTGGTTACCAAGCAGTAGCAATTTTGAACAATTTTATGGAGCTTGTAATTGAATTTGAGTATTTAAAATTTTTACCCTGGACATTCTTAAAAGCTTTTCAAGGCAAAAACAGGATGAAACCCTGGCAATACCTGAGACCAGAATCACGTGTTTTAAATGCAGTAACAGGACTGGATAGGCACAAAGCTTGTAATGTCCGATACAACATACCCGAAAAACAGCTCTTGCATCCTGTGACTGGCATATTACTGGGGTGGTGGGAGTGTTCTGTATGTCAAGCCTCGCAGAAGAGAATCTGGACATAAGTTACAAAAAACTGAAATGAGAGTTTGGAGACCTGCTCAAGGACTTCTCAAACTCTGCAGCAGCAGGCAGTGGGAAATAGGAGGTGCCAAATCCACCAGAGCAGCAGCTTGGTCTATCCCACTCTTCCAGTCGCTGCTTGGCCCCTTCCCACAGTCTCCACAAATGCACAGAAATTCAACTTTGCAGGCTCCAGACAACAAAAGGGCATATTCCCTAGGCCACAGACCACCTGAGTCCCAAGGGCTGGAAAGCCAAACATCTGGCCATCATTCTCCACTTCTCTACAGCATTCACCAATGAAATGGTACAAAGGAGGCTCAGTTGCCTTTATTGCGGATTTCAGGATGAAAAATTGTGTTCCATTTGAATATCACATCAGCCTGACTCTTTGACTAAAGGGTCTTTGATTAAATTTCTGCTGTAGAGAGGGCAAGAGTAAAGTTTGAGTCTGTATCTCACATCTAGAAAAACAGCCTTGATAACAAGAACTTTAGTCTTCTGCACTTGGCTCACAAAGTCACGAAGCTCAGGTTTAAGGTATACTGATGTTTCGACCTGTAGCAACAGACAAGGTTGGTTATTCTGAGCCCTACACACATTAACATCCTTTTTTTGAGAGAGTTGTCCCTAACCAACTTAGTTTTCAGTTCCTCCTCAAAGCTGGGCAGGTAATGCCAGCCTCTACCAGAAGTGCAAGAGTGACCTGACTAATCTTTTATTAATTCGTTTGAGATGTCAAAAGTACTACTTAAATACCAAAACATTAGTATGCACTTCTTCTAGCCTATTAGAAGTGGAAAAGTAATTTTCTCTAGATTTGAGGAATCCTCTAGAAGTGATCCATGACTGAAATTATGAGACATCAGTGATATCTACACACGTAATAAACAGGCAACCAAGCCTACAATTTTCATTAAATATTTATTAAAGTTTTATTAATTTATAAGTACATACTCATTAGGAAAACTCCTACATTTCTAACATTTGACAAGCACTGCCTCTAGCATAACACTGTAACTGGGACCTATGATCAAAGATATCTGCCTTAAACATATTGGATCCTAATAATAAAGTTAACGATTAGAAACAATGCCAGTTATTGAAACAGACTTTTAAATTAATCACTTGAATATCAAAAAGTCACTTACATGTAGCATATGCATGAGTCAAATACACCCTTTTTCTGTAGCTACTTCACATCTACAAAAAAAGCAGAGATGCTTCTGCCAGAGAAGTTCAGAAGCTTGAAACTTTTTGCTTTATCATTGTGTGGACCTGATTGTAATTTGACATCTTTTTGGAATGAAAATTGTCTCTTACATCAAATTCTTTCCTGTGAAATTTTTTTTTTTCAAGGTCAAGGGATGGAAGAAGTGTTTGTTCAATTTTAGGGACACTTGATTTTCTCCTCATGTGTTTTCCATTTTCTTTTTGTAATTGAAAGAGAGGAAAGAGGACTTCAAGAAAACTTTTTAAAAACACAATTGCATAAAAATGCAAAGTACTTTCTTTAATTATTAAAATGAGAATAATTTAATAATTTCTCAAAAACTGACAAGAATACTTGCTGTTTTATTTGCAAGTTACAAAAAAGTGCCCCAATGCTGCTGGGTTACAGCATAATCTGTGGGGCAGTTATAACTAAATATTCTTGCAGAAAGCACTCAAAAATAGCTACTAGTTTTCATTTGAAATAATGTAAACTTACCTGTTTATGGAAGAGGAAAGCTACTCCTAGAACATTGGTCAACTTCTGAAATACAACTAATTACTTGCTAAAAGCAAATAAAAAGCTGATGCTAACATTTGTGTGCTTTAGAAATGTAAAACATTGCATACAACTAATGCCAAGTATAAATTTGACAATATTTGTCAGTTAAAAATAAAATAATAACTTTTATTTTTCCCATGTTTCTTTGTTAATTTTCTCTCATTGTTTCAGGTTAACACACTGCTTGTTTAAAAAGATAGATTGTAGGTAAGGGAAAAGAACGCTTAATTTCAACCTTAAAAGAAATATACATATAATGTGTCCTCGTGCAGGAGAACTTTCTTCACAGAATACTAGTGATAGGGACACACTTGGCATATGTTTTATAAGCATATATATAAATATCCATTTATTTTACTAGCTCTAAAAAATCTGATGTTCCCAGATAAATGCACCCATAATGCACCCTAAAAAATCTGATGTTCCCAGATAAATGCACCCATAATCATCCTCCCTAGAAAATCAGGCTCTAATAGTTTTATTAGTAAACTGAATCTTAAACTGTGGCTTCCAGGCTCTCTCTTTTTTCAAGTTCTTAAAGTTCAGAAAAATAATCATGATTTGTAAAATTAAGAAATTGTTCAAAGCAACTTTTCAAAAAACAATCTTACACACACAAAAAAAAAATAGTATGTGCTTCCTCATTGGTTTTAACAAAGGCAAAACCAAGTTTCTAGCAACACTCATTTTTAACCTATGTAATAATCAATACTGTCAGAATTGATTGGCAACTCAGGTGCACTGACTTCAAGATGCCTATATGGAGAAATCCCCAGGAAGTTGGCTTTAATAATGAGGATGTATTTAATCATTTTTCCCTATTGAAAATCTTGGCCCAGACTTCTCTTAAGTGTTCGTACAATAGAAGTTGTGCCCTGATTTCTCCCTGAGAAAAGATCCCTTTATTATCCTCCGCAAGCAGGGACTCCATTTCCCTGCCGATGGAACTCACCTTCATCTCCTTCCGTCCATAATTAAAGCTGACTTATCTTATGTGGACCATTCACCTCTTATTTAACAACAGCAGCCTACAAAAATAGCTGAGAGGTTTACAGGAAGGAAGCAGTTAAATGATAAAAATATGAAATGTTATGCAGCAAGCTGTGTACGATTAACTGGAATTCAAATATACACCTTGTTCCAATCCAAGCCATTTATGAGATAAAAATAGTCTGCTAGAAGAATGTCATGATTAATGAGGTGAGACTCCAGCTAATTACTGTTTCCTCCAGAAGTAATTAGGTTGGCATTGCTAATCAAGATGAATGAATACTCTGACCTGCTTTTTTAAATGTAAAACTATGAGCTGCAGCAGCAATAACATCATTTAGTTCAGGCAATGTAGTCTTTATTAGGCTTGTAGTTTGATTAAATTCTTTTGTTATACCAGGCTTTCCACACATGAACAGATGAATGCTGTGATGTTCAAAGAGTTTGTCACCCTTAATTAAAGACTGAAAAGGCTTGTTCAATTCACGGGGCAGTACACAGGACAGCTCTAAATTGATAGCTTTTAAGTGGGGATAACTGAGGGAGTCATAGGGTTTCCCATCTGCAAGAGGATCCCTCCTCCCACAGTTTTCTGTCATAGTAGCTGGAAAATTAGTATCAGATACTTTTGTATTTATTCCATTAGGCAACACTCATTTCATCAGAACACCTTTTCATACACAACTACACAGCTTTACTTCTACAGTGAATCCGTTATAAGTTAAGAGAAAGAAAGCTGCAAGAAGTAAAGTATCAGATAATTTACTGCACTATGTCTGACTGTGACCCTTCTGTACAGCTACCAAGCCCCGAAACAGCCTCAGGTCCCACTATCCCAGCAGTTCCCTTCACAACTATATAATTTCACCCTGGGAGGGTGAGAAAGTGGCATCTGAAAGACATAGAGATACAACATGTTATAATGGAGTTAACACATAACAGTTTCCTTTTTTACCTCTTACTAGCAGATAAAGCACTCCCTTGTTACCAGGATTTATTTCAGCTAAACATTAGAGTCCAAATTTTCACCTAAGAATTTTAATTTAAAGCATAAATGAGACCAGGTAAGAAAGTGACCCTCACCTAACTTACTGGCTGTATTTGGTGTTTGCAAGAAGCACAGCAGGTGAGCTGAGGAGCCTCAGGAGGAGGCAGTGGGGCAGGGAGGGCGGATGGTGGCACAGGAAACCTGGCCTGTTCCTTGGCAGCAGGGGCAGATTTCCTCCCTTGCCACATGGTAAGTCACTATAAACGTGTCAACACAAAGGCCTGCCTGAGCTTTCTGTCACACACATTCCAGTGGACACAGGCTTAACCAGGCAGTGGGATGAGACTCGGGGCCTAGGCTTCCCAATCAAGCCTTCCTCCACAACATTCCAGTACCCAACAGGAGGCACCTGGTCTGAGCACCTTCAGACCTGGCAGCACTTTGCTAAGAAACTCATATGCCTCAGGTGAAAGGCAAGGCTTCACACCTGAGCACAGTACACACAGACACAAAGTATGCCATTTTCCTCCCTCCAGGAAGCTTCATTCAGCCACTGTCCACAGCAGACACACAACCTACCCCAGCGGACAGAAGTTGCTTGCAGCATCTCACACCTTCATCACAATACTTGGTAGGACCAGGGTAGCCTCCCATTAGCCACACCACAATGGACAGGCAGACAGCAGCTCTGTGACAGGGCCCAGGCTTGTGGGCATCCCCCACACTCTGCTGGCACAGGGCTGCATGGCCCCTTCTTCCTCTCTAGCTTTGTCATCCCGAACAATTTAACAAAAATCCTTACCTAGGCAGTAGGAATAGTGCCTCTCTCCTTCCTCCACTATTAGAGTTTGATCCAATATTCCCAGGAGGTTGTGCCTGAGCTGGCTGGCCCTTGCTGTTTGCCTGTCTGGCAGCACTGGTGTTTTCATCCCAGTGGTACCTCAGGTTCACAGGATGTTACAGCTGAGGGCTTGGAGACAAGTCCAGGCATGCAAAGGCTCAGGTTTACCTTTGGCAGAGAGGCTTTAAGGTGAAAGTGAAGGAAAGGAGCCGGTTCTGATGGAGGATTTCAACTCGGAGTTTTACTCCTGGCCCAAAGGCCTGTAAATCCAGCAACAGTTCCACCAGAACTCCAACGGCATGGCTGGCCAGGTCTTTTAACCAGGGGAGAGGGGCAGGGAAGGAACACAGGTGAGCACCAACCAGGTACAGGGGAAAGTCCTAAGGGACAGAGGACACTTGGATGGCCCAGTGTCTTTTCAGGGGTGGGAAGCATCTTTTGAATTCGGCCAACCACTCAACGCCCTTCTGGAATGCCAGGATTGACGGACAGCGCTTATCAGGGGTCAGGATGTGGAAAGGAGGAATGATTGACAAATCTGGCAGAGGAATCATCTGTAAGGGGCCTGGGGTATCTGAGACACACCGCAACACTCCACCATCCCATTGATGCTTCTGCTCACCAGATTGCAAAATGCTATTTTTAACCTCTTCTGGCTAATGATACTGCAATGACAGCCACTGAATCAGGCACATTTACATCTCACTGCTGCTCCTTCCCTACCCTTGGACCAGGCTGGGCCAGTCTCACACATGGCTACGCCTGGGGGCAGGGCAACAGCCTGGCCTTCAAATGTACCAACAACCACCCCTAGCAGCCATGCACAGGGGATTTCTAGAGGGAGTATCCAGGTAAAAACCCTAAGAGCTCATTTGGGGGTGGGGTCTGGGAGATGAGGTTATATAACTTAATTAAAACCTTTCCTTCCTCACTGCTCCCTGCTGAGGCCTCTACCTGCCCTCACTTGCTTCATCTTACACCTCCAGCCCCTCTTACATAGGTACCTAAAGCCCCCTGGTCCTGCTGTTTATGTGTCCCTGAGCCTCAAAAGGGACAAATATGCAGCAGAACCTGCTGTCTTGTGTGGGGGCATTTAATTTCTCATCTGTTTTACTTCTTTTTGGTTTTGTTCTCTCTTTGTGGCAGGACATCAAACACCACCATCACCACCCCAGATAGTTGGTGCATAAAGAGATAACCCAGGCTGAATGGCCCAGCAAGGGTCATCTCTGGCACCAAAAAAGGCTCAGGCCTCAGCTAAGAATCAACATCTCAGTCTGGAGAGCAGATGTGGGAAGAGATAAAAGAAATATCCTTGACTGAGAGACACTGTTTTACAAACTATAAAGGACACACAAGTTATGACAGAGACAGAAGCTTTCTACACAAACACCCTGAAGGTGTGGGAGACTTCTTCCCAGAGTCTCGATATAGATTCCGTGGTTACTTCCCTGGGGATTGAAGGGAAGGATCTTCATGTGTGCCCCAGCAACAACTGGATGCTAAGATCCATTGAATCTTAAGTTATATTATTTCTTCGCTAGCTGTAATATTAATAGGTACCTTTAACCTTGCACTGTATATATCTACAAGCGGTGTCTTTTCGTCCTTATTCCTGCGTAGTATTAGTTTGTTTTAAGTCTTATATCTGTTAGTTTTCTGTCTATTAAATAAATAATTCATTCTATTATAGGTTGAATCAGCCACTATTAAAGAACTTGCAAATAAGAGTGGGTTTGGGGTGCTGGCCGCCTCAATAAATCTACTGCCTGCTGCCAGAGCCTGGGCAAAGGGCAGGGACTTATCTAAATCCCCACATCCATTCCTAACACTCTTCTGGAAAGAGTTGTGGGCTTTTTTCAGAGTCAAAGCTTCCTCAAGCTGGACCCAAGATGATGGCAGTGCCATTCAACAGCTTTGACTCATTTTTGTTTTGCTCACTGAATCTACTTACTGGCTACAGATTCTTGCAATGACAAACTCGCTAGGAAAACAGGAAAGGAGAAACACCCATCATTCCTAAGAGCTCCATTTCTCATCCCTGCAGTGCCCCTTCATGGCTGTAGACAGAATGTTGCATGGTCACCCTCTGCCTTACAACTCTGCCTCCTTTCAGTGCTTGAACAAGAAAGTACACAGTGTAAAAAGTTATTTAAAAATACAAAACCAGTAAAAGACACTTCTTATGGCTGCACACCTTGTTTTTCAGGTAGGCATGCTGATCTCACAAATCATAGAATCACTTAGTTTGGAAAGACCTCCAAGCTCATAGACAAACCTTTAACCCAGCACCACCCTTATTCACCACAGTCCTAAGTGACACATCCAAATGTCTTTTGAAAACTTCTCTGGGCATCTGGTTTCAATGATCTACCAAAATTTCAGTGTAGAAGTTTTTCCTAATGTCCAATCTAAAACTCCCCTGGTGCAATTTCAGGCTATTTCCTCTCCTCCTATCACATGTTACTCGGCAGATGAGACTGATTTCCCCACAGCTCCTCCTCTTCTTTATATAGCTTCCTTTCAAGGAGTTATAGATAGACATAAGGACCCCCTCTGAGGCTCCTTTTTTTCAGAGTCAACACTGCCAGCTCCCTCAAATTCTCCTCATAAAATTTGTGCTCCCGATCTGTCCCCATCTTTGCTGCGCTTCTCTGGACACAATCCAACACCTCAACGTCTTATTTGCAGTGAGGGACCCAAAACTAAAGAGTGGGTTTGAGGTGCGGATGCTCTGGTTTCCTCACAACCCAGGGAGAGATGTGAAAGGACAGACTTTAGATACTGTGCTCTGACCTGTGCTGACCTCACCAAGCAAGGCTAAGTATTTCTTTACTAATGCAGTTGGTTCATGTGTTCCTGGATTGTCAATTAACCGTGTAGCCCCTAAAAGTGAAGCATGTCACTTCTGAGCTGCTACATGCTACTAAAGCAACTCCAGTGACTCCAGGTCAATACCTGCCCAAGCTGTAGGTGCTCATTCACTTTTATTGACACCTCTCCTTAATTCCTGTTTTGAGAACATTGGTTAACTGACTCAAATTAAAACAGGTGACCCCACAGAAGCAAGTGATTTCTAAATTCCCTTTCCCTGGTCACAGCTATGCCACAAAAGTGTTTCCCTTTCTCTCCATACATTATTTCCATGCATTCCTGCTGGATATATTCCAGGATTCTCCAAAAGGTCCTATTGCACAGAGCATGAGCAGCAGCTTTACTGCTGCTCGAGTATAATTGTTTCCATCTCCCAGCCTGCTGCTACCACAGTGCAGATGTTGCCTCAGTGTTTTTGCTTGGACTCCTTCAGATGCATCACTCTGGACTGCTCCTTTCCCTGAGAAACAGTCTAGTATATAGGGACTGTTGGACATTTTTTGACTCTTCCCTATATGCTGTCTACATATTGTCACAGTTAGGTGTGATGTCCCCTTGAAGGTCTGCCAGGAAACAAACCTGGATAGACAGGGGATGTTGAGGTTGAACTCTCATTTTATATGAGATCTTATTGGTTCTTTCTTTTTTTTTTTTTTTTAAGTAATTTTTTATTAGTAGAACTACAAACATCTTTGCTGCCAAAGACTGATCTCTGCCCTAGCAGTGTAAGCAAAATTATTCTTAGCTCCCCTCTTTTTGCTGATAATAAGACCCAAGGGTGGATTAAGAAATACCAAGAGAATTAAAATTTTGGATGGCTAAATGAGAAACTCAAGCAAAAAAATACAAATTGAGTAAGAAGAATTAATAAGCCCATGAGGTCACTGCTCGTGTTCAGCTCATGTCAGGAGACAGGGAACTTGCAGTCATGTACATAGTAGCTATCACCCACCATGGAGAAAGGAGGGTGGAGTCCACATCCCATCAGTGATCTCATCTCGCACTTTCTATAGTTTTGGAGCATGACTGCTGCAGTTTTAGCAGGAACTGAGCTCAGTCCTGCCAGTCAAGGGGTGTAGAGGGTCAGGAATTTCCAGACTGCTCCTCAGTCCAGTCCACCCCCCCCGGCTGATGTTGCTTATGTCCCTTTACTCTCTCTGCTTAAAGAGAAATCTAGATCCAATAGATCTGCACTTTCTGAGCTGTTGATATATCACAGAGCTGAACTTGGCCAGCCTGGGAATCTGTCCCACAAACACTGGTGCGTGCACAAGTAGAAACTGGTTGTCATAGGTTAGGTGTCCGTGGGTACCTAAACCACAGGGCAAATTAAAAATTCAGTCACATTTCTCAGACCCAAAGTGTTTTAACCTGGAATGAAGAAATACTTATGCAGTATTGAGGGAGGCTCCCAGTTCTCTTCCCTACTGCCAGTCAAACCATCAGATATAATGTGTAATATGCATTGTGCATTGCACTCAGTCTGGTTTGGACAGAAGATATCAGAGGGAGCTGTTTGTCCCACCTGCAGAAGCAGCTGGAAGAGCTTGTCCCCATGCACAGATGAGGAAGACCAGCGTTTTAATATAGGCAGCAGAGCTGGGTGTACAAAAGTGGGTTGGGTGTACAAAAGTGAGCACAAGCAAAAACACCCTCTTGCCATGTAGTTTTTTGGGCTGGTTTTGGGGGGAGGGTGGTGTTGGGTTTTAGGTTGTGGTGGGTTTTTTTGGTTTTGGTGTTTTGTTTTTTTTTTTGCTCCCTCCAACAGTTTTCCAGACTTCAGAGCTTGTCACGTTTGTAAAAAGAACAGCTGGGATTGGAACAAAATTCTCCTTGTGCTTTTTTAGAGGCCCTTGTTTATTGTACTGCTACAGCGATGGGTAAGAGAACATGGGCACAAAACTGGGCTTGTCTGCTACAGGTTTCCCTCACCTAATTCAGGTTTTGCAAGTCCTGATGTGAGTTTTTCTCCCTGAGAGTGTAAAATAGAAAAAGTCACTGATGATTTGTTCTTTGGCTCTGTCTTGGTGCCAATGCATCATTTAGCACTACAACAACTATCAATACCCATTCAGCTACTATCACACAGCTTTTCCCTGACATTCATTGTGTCATTTAGAAAGTGATAAAAATCCCAGCTTTGAGCAGTATATTCTTTTGTGGTCCCCTAGTTCCAGCAACCTCCTAAGATACTGGACAAAATTAACAACAAATTACTTTATGAATACCAAGCCCTTTTGTTGCAGTGTTCTGAGAGTTTGTAATAGTGTCAGATTTGAATTAAATATAATAAAAATTAAGCTGCTCTGTGTGGCTGCTTGCTTAGACAATGAGGTGATTATACGTAATAAAGAGATCTGTTTAAGAATCACTCCTACTCATGGCAACCTTACACCACTATTGTGCTTAACATGAAGACAGATTGTTATATTGTTTTGGAATGTGTGAAACCAGCAATAGCAGTGGCACACCATAAACTTAACACATAGAGTAGGATTTTTAATATTACCAGCTACTGAATTAATTACATTACCAATATTTTATTTTTTCAGGGAGTGTGGTTTTGCACATGGGTTAAATAACTGTAAGATCCTCAGTAACTTGTACACTGTTCCTTCAGCAAAAATATCATTATGTCTAAGTTTTTGTTGACCAAAATAAAAACAACTCTTTGGGTGCTAGTTTTTTCTTCTTTTGAAAGAACACCACAGCACAAAATAGTCATTGTCTTATCTGTACGTCCCAATGAGATATGATGGCAGTAGTAACAACAAACATCCTGGAAAAGATATCTTCACCACTAAGTCCTGCCTCAGCAGTTCCCCAGTGCCTTCCTTTGAGCCATCGTGCCATGGGCTAAGATAACTGGAGTATATGCTACTGTGAATTTACAGTGCCAGTGACTATTTTTTTGGGCAGACTAACAAATGGAGAGTTCAGACACAATACTTCACACACGGCACAAGGACTTTTGTTCCCTTTGCCCAATGAACCCTAAGGGCACACACCTTGTTTACCCTGAAGGATGGAGAGGGGGAATTTTATAAATAATGAATTATTTTTTCCTATGTTGGTAAAGTGTCTTGTCCAGGGTTAGAATAAGCAGCTCTCTTTTGGGACTCTTCTTCATAGGCACATGGCATTTTAAACTCAGGGAAGCAGCTGGAAAAGAAAATGTCACTTCCAGTTCTGTTCAAGACTGAGTTTGGAATCTTGGCTAAGCTTAACCAGCTAATCGAGGAGTGTAAGTCAGCTTGCTGATTTGTTCCTTTGAAAAGGAAACAGCTCCAGCCTAACCACACACAAAATAAACAGCTATGCTTTTCAAAGGGGACAATACCCAAAGCTGTGAAAATCTCAGCAGAGCAGGAGGAGAGCTGGGAGGGAGGCAGCATTGGGAAGAACTCATTTAGTACTGAGGGACTTTATGAAACATTTGAGACACATTTCAAAATTGAGAGTGAAAACAAAGCAGAAACCTCTCATAGCACAGCAGTAGCCAAGTCGAGCTCCCAGACATCTGAAGTGCAGCATCTCCCACACTGGGAGTGTGGCACAAGCCAGAAGCACAACTATTTGGTATAGGCAGCATTTCAGAAATACAAAGGTTCATCTATGGGAGAAAGTTATTGGGTGAGGAGGTGATAAAGTAGCCAGGAAAGGCACATAAACACCAAGAAAAGCAAAGAACTGCACTTGGGAATGGAGACACTTGTTATCATTCAAGAAAGAATTCAGTGTCACTGTGCATAGTGTCACTAGAACACTGAGCCCACGCTTCAGGAAGGTTGAAAAGGCAATGGAGAACCATGGGGGAAGGAAGGGCAGAGAGAATAGAAAAGAGAATCACTGCGTTTACGTCTACTTTAAGACCCTGTTGTTACTCTCAAAAATGACACAGCATATCTAGAAATAATACAGCAACAGCTGGATCACAGTTCCGAGCAACATTTGTGTGGGGAACAGAGACACCCTGGGACTCTCCACCCTGGACAAGAAGGAATTCGATCTTCCATGTGCTGGTGGCTGCAATGAAGGGTAGGAGGGGGAGATTAGTGGTTGCTTCTCAGTATCTAAGACCTAAGGACAAGAAATGAATTATCTTGCAACAGAAATTGAATGAGCAGAGGAAGCACTTTTCCATGAGGCACATAATTAAGCTCAAATACAGATAATTCTGGAAGACAAAAGTATAATATGATTTAAAATGTAGTTCGACATTTTTCATGGAAGAAAATCTATTTTGGGCAGTGGAACAAAAATCCACAAGTCTCCAGCTCAGAAAATCCCTGAGTAACAAGGAGAGGAATGTTTTATGACACATTAGACCTCTTGCTGCACTACTTTTTTTAATTTTCATAGGAAGCAGAGAATGTTGTCAGGTCTGACACGCTACTGCTATCCCAGTGTTCCCAAATTAGGTGCCCAACCTGCTGTCACTAGAGTGTCCCAAGACACAGCTGTACGGCTGGCATGATCTGTTGGGAAAACAAGATTCAAAAAAAAGATGGCCTGCAGGATCTGTTGGGAAAATTTTCTATCTCCTATCTGCAACTACCCTCCCTATGTGTAAGGTATGACCTGTGCCTTTTATATCTGTTATACAAAGATTTTTCTACTCCATGAGGAAGATTATATAGATTGTGTTACAGAGTGGAATAAAATACTACTTTGAAAAGCTTGATCAGGGTCACATCCTAAATTAAGTAGAAAGGAAGATTCCTGTCCAAACCTTGCAGACAGTTGGGCATGGCAGCCACTCTGCCTCAAGTTTTAGTCCTATTTTCTCCTAGAACACACTGAACTATCATCTCATTGAACAAGCTTTAGCAGTGAGCAACTGCGAATAAGCTAAATCCAGAGAAGTCTGCATGGATAGGAGGCAAAATGCAGTGTTTTTCTCCAGAGAGCAGAGCTACCCATGAAAGAAAGTAGAAGTAATCTAGTAATCTAGTCTTTCTCAAAAACAAACAAGGAAACAATAAAACCCTCCTCTTTTCTTTAATCATAGTGATCTGTATATAATCACCTTTGTATGCAAAGCTGCCATGGAAAATTCCTGTCCAAATGGTAAAAGTTTGAGAAAGTTAGAAACATGAAACAAGGAAGCTATAGGTGAAACCAGGTTTTCAACTACCTCAGGCAGATGCAATCAGTCTTCTCACTGAAGGATGTGAAATCCATTTACTGAGAAGACAGCACATTGTGCCCAAGCTGAAAAACCTCTGTTCTTTTGCACAGCACCTAGGGTATGCAAGTGCACCCTGTCTGACACAAACTGCTGTGCCCATCCTGCTCTTCACATTTCACAATTGCAGGGTATTATACACAAGTGTAATCAACATTTCATATGGATTAAACTGAAAACGTCCTCTGAGCAACTTTTCACGAGGGCAGGTAGCGATAGAACATGGGGAATAGTTTTGAACAAATAGAGGAGAGATTTAGATTAGATATTAGGGAGAAATTCTTTACTCAGAGTGTAGGGAGGTACTGAAAGAGTTTACCCAGACAAGTTGTGGATGCCACACCCCTGGAAGTGTTCTAGGACAGGCTGGATGGGGCTCTGAGCAACCTGGCCTCATTGAAGGTGTTCCTGCAGAGGGTTGGAATGAGATGACCTTAAAGGTGTCAGCCAACTCAAACCGTTCTGTCATTCTGTGATTCCATGATTTGTAACTCCTCTCTTCTGTGTCCATCTCAAAATACCAGTTCTGTTCTTACATTGCCCAGAGACCTTAGGGAGCACCTGGCAGACTTTCTATTTAGAATTAATTCTACATTACTGCTTCACACATTTTTTTGTTCTCCTTGGACAGATTCAACAGGCTTAAAGGCAGCAAAAACAACTGTTTCTAAAAATACAACAGATAGAGAACTCTGGTCTCCACAGGCTGCCTGTTGGATCTTCTCTGATGTAGTAATGAACAGAATGATGTTGTAAAAGCCTTGCTGTATAACAGCATTCTCCTGATAAGCTTCTCCTCAATAAAAGAAGAAAAATGCATATACCTGGTCATGTTACAGTGAGGATAAAGCACAAACTGAGTAATGAAAGAGGTTCATTTGTTTAATACTTCCAGGTGTTGATGTGATCTTCCTGCTAGCCCTTCTTTTCTTATATTTCTTCAGTATCTCTTGTTACATGACTGGCTTGTTTTGTTTAGCTTTAATGTTTTCCTAATTCTCTTTCACTCTTTGCTTTCTTTAAATTTGTTAGGTATTGCTCTGGAACACAAAGTAAGCAGGAAATCTTGTGGGGCATCTTTTTATACATTTCTGTAAAATGTAGTTTGAAAAGCAGAGCTTGTGTCCTCTTTAGATAGAGGAGACAGAGAAATGGTACTGTGCATTTATAAACTGCACAGTTTGTCACTAAGCTCATGTATTCTGCTACCAGCACTGAATATGCTATCTTAAATACAAAAATTCAGGCCCTTGTCTCAAAATCTGTAGGCACTCTAATCAAAATCTAATCACTTTTCCTGTTCTATCAGTGTTCTTTACTGTCTGAGTGCTGTGAGTAAAGCATCTTCCTTATTCACCACTGGCATTAAAGGTCCTTCAAGCTAGGAAAAAGCTAGGTTCTCCATTAAAAATGTGATTTATTGAATTTGCATGGGGCATATAAATAAAGTTTAGTAAAATTATCTTCCTGAAGCAAAAGAGCATCTAGGTCAGTCATTGCTACTGTTGCTCTGCAGGGTTAATGAGAGAAAATGCAATAATTTTTCATCACTTGAAATATGACTCAGAATAAGAGACAGACAATCTACTGATTAGGAAAGGGGGGAGTTGTTAGTCTAATTAAGGAGTCAATGAATTAAAATGGTACTTTAGATCTAGGTATCTAAGCCTGCAAAAATTTTAGGAACACTGTAAGCTTCTGTATTTCAAATGCAGTTTGGGTTAAGATTATTTATCTTTAGAGATTACATCTCAGCTTTACATCTCTCAGATGGCGAGAGTTCTAGAGAGATTAGTCACTGCCAATAACATCACCACTATACAATAAAGAAAGTATATTTTTGTGTATAATATTACTGCTACACAGGGAGAGCAGTTCAATAGCTGAGGTAAAAGTTTGTTACTTTTGATGAAAAATGTTGACCGGGTAACCAATCTAATTTTTTTCCTAAATATTCTTTTGTCCAAAATTTCAAACCATAAAGGTTTGGACATGTACAAGCTGAAACATTGAAGCTGAAAATAGCATGTGCAATTTTTTAGCCAAATATTTCACCAGGCTGGATACTTGGTGGCTACTATTAAAGTTTTGAAAGTCTAACTGTACTTTGGAAATAAATTTTTTCTTTTTAAAGAAAACACAAACCAAACACTTGCTAAAG
The DNA here is from genome assembly GCA_035048155.1 of Cinnycerthia olivascens. Lineage (NCBI taxonomy): Eukaryota > Metazoa > Chordata > Aves > Passeriformes > Certhiidae > Cinnycerthia > Cinnycerthia olivascens. Next base: position 60,961,477 of record JAWWMU010000054.1, read on the forward strand.
AAAATATTTTTTGTTGAGAAATCCAAAACAGTAACAGATGTAAGTCTTGGTGCATGATACAGAATTGAAAACAGACATTTTCCCTAGGAATGTCCATTTCATAAAATTTTCCACTTTGACCAAGCTGTTGTTTTTTTACACACAAGGTGTGAGAAGAATTTCATTACTATTTTTCTATTACCTCTACTATATTAGCGACCGTTTTGATAGCTTTCCCAGCTAATCCTGGCCCCAATAACAAGCCTCAGTATGGCTCCTCTGCTTGGCAGATTCGGCTGACCCGGTGCGTCCCAGCGTGGCACTCTGTGGTAGGTGTATCATGACAACAGAGATAAAGAAAGGAGTGACTCTGGGGGCTGAGGTAGTAGCAAGAATTTATTGAAAGTCCCTAAGAGTCCTTCTCACCTCAAAGCCTTGTAAGCCAGAGCCCAAAGCCCCGACTGACAAGAAACAGCAGCTTTTAAGGGGAGGTGGGCACAGGGGCCGGATCCACGGGTCAACCAACCAGGGCACATCAGGGGATGACCTGACTGCTGAATGATATTTTTCACAGCCAATCTCCCGGGGATGGAGGGGGATTTCCTGAGTCAGGACCTATCACCTGGGGCCCTTTCAGAGAACTTTCCAGGACCTGGGAAGGGCTCCAAAGTCACAGTCCTGCCCTCAGAAGAGGGGAGAATAGGGTACAACCAAATACAAAACTTGTGGGGTACATAGGATATACCATTAATACAAAGTTGATTATAAGGCACACCACTACGCTCTACTATAAATTCTTACTTTTCATATTATGCCCACCTTTGAGTTTGGTTGCAGAGCTGCTGGCTGCCCCCACCCCATCAGGTTTAGGCACCTGTGTGTTGCCGGGAACCACAGAATAGTTTGTGTTGGAAAAGACCTTAAAAATCATCTTGTTCCAACCCTCTAAAATGGACACGGATGCCTTCCAATAGACCAGGTTGCTCAGAGCTTCATCCAACCTATCCTTGAACATTTACAGGGATGGGGCAGCCACAGCTTCTCTGAGCAGCCTGTGCCAGGGCCTCACCATCCTCACAGGGAGGAATTTCTTCTTAATATCCAATCCAAACCTACTCTCAGTCTGTTTGAGGCCATTCCTTCCTACCCTGTCACTTCCTTGTAAATAGTTTCTCTTCATCTTTCTTGTCAGCTCCCCTCAGGTATTGGAAGGCCACATACCTCTGATCACCTTGGTGCCTCCTGTGGACTCACTACAACAGCCTCACATCCTTCCTGTGTGGTACCCCTGGGCTGGAGGCAGCTCTGCAGGTGGGGTCTCACCTGAGGGGGCAGAGGGGCAGAATTCCTCCTCCCCTGCTGCCCACGTGTGGGGCTCAGCCCAGCACAGGGGGGGTTCAGGGTCCCAGTGCACATTGGCCAAGGCATGGCCACCTCTCATCCTCCAGCACCCTCAGGTACTTCTCCCAGGGCTGCTCCATCTTCTCATTCCCTTGTCTGGATTAATAACAAAAAAGCTTCACTTGGAGCTTATTTATAACTTACTAGGTTTAAAGAAGGCTCTCTTCCACCACAGGCTGATAGAAGTGTTTCCTTCACTTGCACATGCCTTCATCTGCACTTGCAGATGCCTTCAGCTCCTTAGCAAGAGTAAAATCTTCAGTCAACTCTTAATTCCATTAGGTCATTTAAAATGTCACTTACTCCAGAAAGGCAGGTTCTAGATTTCCTCTCATCCCCTCACCATGGTTTTTCACAGCAACAGGTTCTTATGTAGAAGGAAAGCGATGCCAAGAGGGGCTTATTCTGATTTTTTCCCGCCATCTCTTGCAGTGTTGTGTAGCAGTAAAGAGAGGGGACTGGGGATTCTTGGGCTCCAACTACACCTGGTTCACGTCGGGTTTCCTGAGTTCAGAAATTGCTCCCAAGCTATTAAAAGTCCTTTTTTCCCCAGCTGCAATCAAAGAAAGAGTTCAGAATCTTTGGCTCTGGTTTCAAGGTTGTTTATTTTACCTTGTCTATAACATTCTTTCTCTGACTTGCAGAGGTCTGTCTGGCAAGTCAGTTCACAGCACACTCCAGTCCCCTGGGGCAACGTTAATCTTTTATACTAAAAACTACGTGTACATTATTTGCAATTATTTTCCAATACCTATCATCTATGTTAGACAGTCGGTTGCTACCCTATACCAATCAACTGTGCCACCATCACAGCAGAAACATGGAGTAGGTGAAGAAGGAGGAAGAAGCCTAAATACCACAAGGATCCTCCATCTTGTCCTTACCTACACACCATACTGAAAAACCCAAAATCTACTTTTTCACCCTGTGATAAACTAACTATTATTCTATTCAAACTCTTGTGACTTGTAATTCTTCACATAAAGTTGGTAATCATTTCTATGGGCTAAAATCCAAACCACAGGTGTCTTGGGATCTGTGCCAAGATCTCTGAGCCCCCTGCCTGGGTCTCACATCCTCCAGGGCAGTCAGAGACAAGCCCTGGTTCCCACAGGTTCAGACTGGGATGTCTCAGTCCTATGAGGGGACTCAACAATGCAATTATTCCTGTCATAGGCAGAAGTTCAGCCAGGCTGCAGCAGGGACAAGAGGAGGGGAACAAAAGAGAAAAGACAGGGGAACACAGAAACTGAAATGAAGAACCTATATGATAGCCAGAAACTACAGTAAAAGACAGGATTGTGCCTAGTTGACATGCTGAGTCCAATATCAGTCAGCCCCAGCTAGCTCCAGACCCAGCAGTCATGGAGGGACTGCCCCTAGGAAGCAGCACAACCCAGGGTGCAGCTGTAACACACACAGGCGTTATCCTAGGGCTGGTGCGGTGCCAAGGAGCAGAGCGAGGATGAGAGAGGAGCCTCCTGTATGCAGTTCTCAGAGCGGATTTATTCCAAGAGGGGACAGTGACAGAACATCACAGGAGCACTGCTGTGCAGGGGGGTTTATACGGCAATAGAATCAGAGGTGTATACAAATGAATAACCAATGAGAGATTAACAGGGATGGAGTGAGAGGAACACCAATAATGTGCCAAAACCAACTGGGGTAGGTGGGAGGAGAGGGGAGGTCACATGCCCCAATGGGGCATCAAGGTTTGGGTGACACCCCAACACACCCAGGGGGTTGGACACATATATCATTGGGCCAGGGATGAATTGACAGGGAAGGTCCTGGAATAAGGGACAGGGTAAGAATGATAGGCAGGGAAGGTACTGGAATAAAAGGTGGGGAAATACCAAATAGGGTGATAACTGGGGTTGGCATTTTGGAGATTGACATAGAACATTCTGTCACAAAGGGAGGGTACAACTTAGGGATACACTAACTTAGGGAAAACGTGGGGGAACATGGGGAGAAACTATTAACAATTGAAAATATAAATTGTCAACAAAACACACACTGCAACACCTAGCAATCTATTTTTAAATTGCCTGACAAGAATCCAATGTGTTGTTTGGGTAAGGATACTGTGCGGGTTTATAAGTGGAGCCAGTCGTGGGAGGGGAGAACAGTGCAAATCCCCAATTTTTGCTTAGGCTCATCTCTTCTGCTCAGACTCCCAAGCAGCAACACTCTCCAGCTGCTGTACTGGGCCTGAAGTGTCAGGTATTGGAGCTTCAGCTGGTCTGAACCTGTCAGTTTCCAGGGATTTTTGGGGCTGAACACAAGCTGAACACCTGACCCTTCATTATAAAAATTACTCTCCCCTGTCAGCAGTAAGGGAAGGGAAGACATCCAAAGAAGAGGGAGGGCTGAGGGCGTCAAGCAAGCCGGGCTGCCTAACATCATCAGGAGCTTTGACACAGGTTCCCCATTGTGCCAGAATGTCTTTTAATTTGTAATCCTTCACAGAGTGGGCTTTGGCAAATCACCATACTTTTGTGCCTCTCTTTACCCACATATGAACTGCAAAATGATAAACTCTATTTAACTTCCAGATCAATCATCCATCTTGATTTGAAAGTCTTTCATTTGTTCCTTTGTCACACACACAGAGATTAAAAGAGCTGAGGTACTTTGAAGTGTCAATGGCACTTCAGTATTTCTGTGTCCTGCATCGTGATGGGTATGCAGTGGAGCAGCCATAGCTACACCTGGGAATATGGACTCAGAATCAGCCTGGTTCTGCCTATTGCTGTTCATTGTGCCAACAGAGGCTGTGCTTGGAATATTTTGATATTTTACAAAATAAGCCTCAGTAGTTTCCAGGGATATTGTCACCTTTGATAAATGAGTATCTCCACTCCTTCCCATGAGGCTTTAATTGAAAATGAGATCACTCTTCCTGATCTGAGCAACTGAGGTGGATCTCAGCAGGAATTTCTGCCAAGGATGCCATTGGATCACAACATCACTACCCATGTCCTACTCAGAAATCACAGTCTATTGTTGATGCTTGTGAAAATGAAAGATGTTCAAACTCCTTGGAACATTTCTACCCATTTTGTTCAGATTAGGTCCATTTTGTAATGCCTAAAGTGGAGATACACCATGGAAGATCTGACAGATGGACAGAAGGGAAACACGGCATACAACTTTGTCATGGTTCTTGTCACACAAGAACCTTCCCAGAAGCCAAAGGCTGTACCTGATGATTAGGTACATTGCAGATTTCTCTTTTAAAGATAAGTCTCAAATTAATTATCTGCCAAAAAAAGTATTGGAACTTTATGTTTGGCTTCATAACTTCTTTCGATCTATTTTTCTGGTTCCTCCATCTTTCATTTCTTTACTATTATTCCTTCCATTTACAAGATTATTTTGAACTCCATTCCTCAGCCATTCAATTTATTATATCTTTTTTCTTTTCCTCTTCCACTCCAGCCATGGACAACTTGGAAAAATTATTCTTTGACAAGTCATTCTCTTATTGCCCACCTACCCATCAGAGGATACCAGACTTTGCCACACTGCAGTTTTTCATATTTTGGTGGCCAGGAAGCAGCACAGCAGCCACCACCAACACTTACAGCCCAACCCAGCCAGAGACTGCTGCCCAAAAGCCCAGCCTTGGTCTCATTTTGGATCCCAGCCTCCTGCCATGGCCTTTCAGCTTGTTGGGTCCCATGGCCACACCATAAGCTGGGTCAAGAAATGCTCTGGCTGAAAATGAAGTGCTCCCAAAATTTGACTTTTGGGAGTCAGCCTGCTCCTGCCCAGGTCTGCATCAAGACTAGGAGTTTCCAAACTGTCTTTGATTGGTAGGCTCCTATTGATGGGAAGTGGTCAGTGGCACAGCTTGATCCTCTGCTGCACATTATTCATGTGTTTGCCAGGAAATCTGAGAGAGAACTCCAGAGTTTTATTGCTGTGTTTATTGCTGTGTTTCATTGCAATGGCCCTAATTTTGCAACTCCTGGTGTGTAGTAGGCTGTGTAGTCTGTAATGTGTGAGACTACAGCTTCAACCTCTTAAACCATGACTCTTCAAGATGAAGAACTGTAAGAACACAAGTTGAATTGCTAAAACTTAAAAAAAAAGAACAACCAAAACTTTAAAATATATGTTATTCCATTTATTAAGTGACAAAATGAGCTCATTTTAGTAAGTGGAGCAATGTTATTATTGCAACTAAACCACTGTTACTGCTTATCATTTACAGAGTGGGTGTTAAACAGAGCAAGATTTCAAGCTTATCTTGCGGAAAATCCAGGGCTATGGAGATGAGCTGAGAAGATCAAATCAGACAAAACCTTGTGACTTCAAAAGTCAGTAAGGGATTAAAATTTTCTTTCAATTTAATTTAGAACAGTGAACATATTTCCAATAGTTTGTTTGGATAATGTTTATCCATCTCAGTGGAGCTTCTCTTATGTTAAATATGATGTGTTAGCTGGTGTATTTAATATGAAACATGTTAAAGGTACTTTAATATAGAAAGCAAGTGAAATGAAAATATTATAAAGTCAAAACAATTTTATCTTATATCAAAAAATGTCTTGATATTATTAAAATAAATCAAGAAAGTAAAAATGAAATGTTTTGACTTTTCCTTGTTAAAAATATTTGTCAAAATTGACACATTCTTGCAAAACATTTGCATTTCAACAAACAGAATTCTTTTTTACAGAAGAATTGTTTCTCTGAGCTCTAATTAAAAACTGGCTAACTCACATAACTCAAAAAGTAGTTGTCAGTGGTGAATTATTACAGTGAGTCAACTATATGATGAAAGGGATTAGTTCATTGGCCAGTGCTATTTAATATTCTGCTCTGTGATCCTGAAATAAATATAAAACCACTTCTGAAAAATTTCTAGGCGCTAAGGAGTTTAGCAGAGTGACCAGAGCCATCACAGTGTGATGGGGTCACTTTGGGAGACCTGTGACTCAAATATCAGCTGTTTCAAGTCAGGAAAATCCAGATATTGCCCCCACAAACAACTCTGCCTTGTCAGGACAGGACCAAGAAGTTTTAATGGATAGTACATATTTAATGGATAGTTTAGTGGAGCAGTAAGTGAAAGCAGGGGAGAAACAAGCAAGACACTGAGAGGAGACCAATGGAGGAAGGTGGTGTCCTGCTCTGATACCAACAACATAAAACTGTGAGAGTGGAAAAATACACTGAGGAAAGGATAAGTCAAGTTAGTGCCCTTTGTTATTTTGCCCGTCAAAGACTGAAAAGTGATGAGGGAGAATGAGTACAAAAGGTTACTGGGATTTTTTTAAGGACAGAGTTTAGAAAAGGAGTTTAAAGCAGACAAGTTCAGAGGAAAAATGAAGCAACTTCTTTTACTGGTGAGTCTGACTGACCATAGAAACATGGTAATTTTCAACATGGTGAACTCATCATTTCAGGATGTCTTTAAATCAAAACTTTACTGAAGGCACAAGTTTTTTTGCTTCAGCCCAGGAGAAGTAGGGGAAAAATAATCTAACCTGAGTTACAGAAAATAACAGAATAAGTGTTTTTTAAATATCCACTGTATTTATTGAAGCGTAGTTTGCTTCCACGGGTTTCCACAAGCGACTGGTGATTGCAGGGCCCAGACTACGCTTACTAATCTGGCTGATGACAAAGGCAAAGGACAGGTCTTTGTATAGAAGTCCAAGAACACTTTATTTATGCTCGAGGGAATCCAAGGAGAAAGACAAAATGAGGTAGAGGACATGGGGTTAAATATAGGATGAAAGGGGTGGATCTGAGGGTCGAGGGTCAATAGGAGTATACAAAAATGGTGCAGAGGAGGGGCAACCAACTGGGGGAACCAATGAAACAACAAGGTTGAGCAAGGAGTGGAGTAATGAAGCAAACTGGTGCCAATGAGGATCAGGAAAAGGGAGAACATCCTAGGAAAAGTACAGATAAAATAATCTAGAGGCCAGACTAAAGAGAACAGGGTGGAACTAGTGTAATCAGAGGTGACATCGACTACGTCAACCAGTGGAATTTTACATTAACATGTGCCTACAGAGACCTCATGGGAGAAGTAACTTCTCACTCTAACTTCAGAGGGGTGTTTCTGCTTGTTTATTTTTGCCCTTTCAGGGCTGAGCCATTATAACCTTCTGGGCTTCTACAGTTTATAATCTGTGGGAGTCTACATATCAATTATTTGCATATGGTGAGTAATCTGAAGATAGTCAAGATTTTTTAACTGAATCAAATTATACCAAAAATCAGGAATTTATTATCAACACTGTCAACAGTTATTGAAAGTGGATATTTGGATTGAAAACACTGTCCTGGACATGGTTTCACAAAATTATTTCAAACTCAAAATTTTAGTACTAAATCTAATGAGACTGAGCTTTTAACCTTCATTTTATGAATAGAAAAGGAGAGCTGATCTAGAATCACTGCCTTGGTGGCAGGGAGACTCACACAGATGCAAGAGGGATACCTGCTTTCCTTCCTGATTCAAAGCTTCCCTGATTCCTTCTCCTTTGGCCAAGACCTCAGGATATTTTCAGCAAACAGAGCATTTGTCTAGAAACATTTCACTCTCAGCAAAGCACCATTTCATCAGGAAAGAAATTTAAAGCTTGATCAATATAATTTCAGTGTTTAATTCCTGCTCATGCTACAAAATTAATTGTGCAGAACTAGATATGCAATTTATATTTCTATTATGTTCTTCTCTACGTGTAAAATGGGAATCTGACCTTCTTCTACTTTTATATCCATTGAAAGCTCCTTGGGTGTAAAACTTTCTCCCTGTGTGTGTATACTTACAAAGTAAGAAGCATATCAGCTCATTTGTAACATAAATGATGCTTGTCCTTCTACTGCACTATTTAAGAATAAGTACAACAAACAGTTAGGAAGTGCAAGTCAGAGATTTCTCCTGTCATCCATTACTTGAACATTATATATTTAAATAAAATATTGAATTATTTAAAGAACTTAATTTATTGTATTCCAAATGTTTATCTGCAAAACAATGTGGCAGTGGGATAACATTTTGCAACTTTAGATTGTTTCCCCTGGCAAGGAAATTATATTTGCCAACCAGCTGGTTTCTTTTACTCCATTTAATGTAGATGATGGATACTGGCTAGTGTGGGAGACAGGAAATCCTGTTCACTATTGTGCAAAAAAAGCACTCTGGGAAAGATCCAGCTAACAGAGAGGCACAGACCAGGGCCTGTAATCAGAGGTCAGGTTGTATAGTTGGCATGTGCTTACCTTGTGCATGAGGCAGTGATGGGTTGGGGAGATGCATGGACACCCTGTGATCAGAGAGCTGGCTTGGTAAAGGAACTCATGAGCAGCGACATTGTAGTGGCAGGGAGCCAGTACGTGCTTGGGTTAAGTGTAGAACATAAATGAGTTTGGTCTGTTAAAATAAACAATCTGCTTGGAAGCAAGCGAGGAGGTCTGTGTGTCTTTGTTCCCCATTGCTACGGGTTAGGACTGATGCTTTCACTAGAACATTGTCAACAACTAAGTGTTAGCATCTGGAATGCAGAGAATATTCCTCTGCAAGTTTTGAAGAATCCAAACCCTCTGACAAATACTGCTTTTAACCTTCGTCCATGGAAAAGACTTCCTAGGCTTTAGGATGAGACAGATTTTTCAAGAATGTAGACTAGGTAGTAGCATAATATGTAATTTATCATAGGGTGAGAAATGTAGATTTTTGGGTTGGTTAGAATGGTAAGTAAATGAAGACAAAATAAAAGATCCTTGTCGTTTTTAGGCTTCTTCCTTCTTCATCTACTCCATATTCTGCAGTGTTGGTGGCACAGGGTGATTAGTTAGAATTTGCTGCAGTGCAGTGTTACATGAATAGAAGTTTAGTCAGTAATTGGTAGAAAAGTAGAAATAATGTACCTTTTGGGTGATAATTGAGTGATTTATCTTTAAAAGGACCTTTTTAGCTTTCAGGCTGTTTAGGATAGAGGCTTTTGGTCCTTTCTCCTTCACGCTAGGCTAGTGTAAAGCCTGGTGTGCAGAAATTATAGATAATAAAAGAATAAACAAACAAGAGAAAGAAATCAACCAGTAGTCCAGTTTATTTTTTACTTAACA
>JAWWMU010000054.1:60973480-61012631 GCA_035048155.1 Cinnycerthia olivascens
TCTTGTTAAACTCATTAGTAAAGAACTGTTATTCTTATACCAAATTCTTTGCCTGAGAGCCTCTTTAATTCTAAAGGCATAGCAATTTGGGGAGAGGAGGTTTGTTTTCTCCATTGCAGGAGAAAGACCCCTGTTTTGGTTTGGTTTTTTTTTCCTAGCAGGCATACCTGTCTTCAAACTGAGACACCCTGGGGATGTGCTGAGGCCTGAGCAGCAGGCCTCAGCCAGGGTTGATTTACAAGATGAATCCTTGGTACTATGTGACTGACTCTATCAGTATTATTTAGCTAAAAATAGATTACAAGACACTTATGCTAGCTCTGTATAACCTTATGTAGTTATCTGCAAGAAATTTAGCATTTTAAGAAGCTTTCCCAACTGGTGTGAATAGAGGCCTGCTTGTAGGGAATTTTAGGGGAAACCCTCCCAGCCAAGGCCTGGGCTCTGGCCAAGCCCTGGTCACTGCTGGATGGGAAGTGTGACATTAGATCCAGGAGTTTCTGTGCTAAAAATGTAATAAAGCCACTTTGACTTGCTGATTTGAGCCTAGAAAAGTTCGACCCACTTTTGGGGTGAATTTGGAGACCTCACCTATGGGTGGACGCACTGTGTAGGATCTTCCCAACTGCTGGGAAGGGTTCTCCAGGTCCCCCCAGTGACTGTGGACTCTGGATGATGGTGAGGTTTTTAGGCAATTGGTGATGTACCTATCTATCTTTCTCAATCACTACCTTTTCTCTTGTATAGTAATGATTAGGTGCATTACCTTGCTTATTTTTGCTTGTTGCTAAAGCCAATTGCGTAGTTTTATTGGATGTATCATTTTATTTTTGTGTTGTCTTTACATTTATAGTAAAATAAGACCATCCTTTCCATCGGTGTCTGTGTTCTTTAAATCACCCTCATCAATTGGCAGAACACCTGCTCAGTGAGAAAATAGTTTCAAGCAGAGATCACCTTTGGCCTCTTAGGCAAGTACTATTACTTCAACAATTTTATATATTCATCCTTTCACACTCCTAAAAATCTAAAAACCAGATAAGCAACTTTATTCTAACCAGCACAGCAGGAGACTGGGTTAAGGGTAAACTGCCAATTGTTTGTAGGGAATATTAACAATGAATGGGAAGGAAACATATATAGATATTATTATCGTATCTATTAACAATGTATAGATGTTAAATAAATTAACCTATAATCCTATATACATCCTAAATAACCCAAATCCGCTTTGTATTGTAATTAAGGTTAAATGTGCTATTTTGAATTCACTCAGGAAGACTCCTGGAAGTGCACAACTTTGTATGGCTGACATTTAAATATGCTAGGCATTGGAGTTCACTACACGTGCCATTGTTTTCCCTCCTATTTTATGTCTGTACTTTGCCCTTTATCTGAAGAATTAATAACTTATTTGTGACCATATTTTCTGGTGTAGCCTCAAAAACCCTCTTCATACTTCCCATGGGCAACTTGTATCTCAGACAGAGCTTACTCTGAATTTTCTGGCCAAGCTGTGAATGAAGGATTTTTACTTAGGGAAGAAAAGAAAGATTCCAGGTTACTTTGGATTAATTCATCAGCACAGATCTTCTTTCCACTGCAACTATAAGTGAAAAATTATTTGCCACAGCTTAGCCTTCCCTGTGGAACTTTGAGGATTTGACCAGTGGATGCCAGAGAAACATCATCTCTTGGCTCTAAGCAGCAATTCCGTAGGGATAGTAACCCCAGAAACCCAGTCAAAGTCAGTACTTTCTATTAAATTGAAATCATAGAATGGTTTGAAGGAATCCTAAAAGATCATTCAGTTCCAACTCCCTGCTACTGGCAGGGACACCTTCTACTATCCCAGGTTGCTCAGAGCCCCATCCAGCCTGGCCTTGAGCACATTCCAGCCGATCCACAAACAAGTATCCAGCCGTGTGCCACTGGCACTGGATGCAGACCTTATTTTCAGCATCATAGATCAGCCTATAAAATGGTCCCCAAGAGTTAAAACAGCAATTATGAGGCATAAATTAAACTTCAGTGCAGTCCTAACTTTGCATGCTTTCCTCTTTTTCCTCAATGGCAATGATCCCTCCTGACAGCCATGTTCCATCTAATTCCTGTCTCTCACATTAAATTTCAGCAGACAATGACCAAACTTATTTAATATGCAAAACTCATAACAGTTAACTTTGTGCAAGCCAAATTCTGGCTCAAAATGTTTATTTTTAACTACACTGTCAATCCCATGGAGAGGTATTCATTTGCACACAAGTCAAAACCCTTTAAGAAACCTTAACTATTATGTACCAAGAGTTTTCAAACCTGGGGCAAGCAAAGTCACCACAATATATACTAACAACACCATTAGAAACCCACTTTATTGTTGCAGTTTGAAATTATTTACACAATATAAATCTCTTTGAAAGGTACATTACTTCATTTAATCAGTGGTAGAAGGCCTTAGAATAGTTTCAATCACATTTAGCTCAAAAGAAATACAATTCACTCCAATGAATAAATGATGCACCTAAACAACACAACATACAAGAAGCATGGGTACTCTTTTGAGGAATGACAGTGCTAGAAGATGACAAAGGCTCTTTATAAACCAAGCTTAGTTTACTCACAAGACACAAGTGGACTTGTGTTTAAAAGAACACTGAAAAATCCGCAGTAACAAAGAAAATGACACAAAATGGAATATATTCCTAATACGTTGTGGCCCTGCGTCTGCAAGTATTCAAAGGGTTTTAGTGAAGAGGCTCAGAAACAATGGCTCTAACTTGAAGTCACACTTTATAAAGATTGGATACATTCTCCGTGTTGAGACTATTCAAAGCACCTGGGTACAAAGCAGCAGCATTAACTACCACACAGTGATACAAAATGGTAAAGGGAAACTTGCTACAAAAAAAAAAAAGGTATTTCACACACTGAAAACTGAACACTCATTTTCTGATAACACTTAAGAATTACCACTACCATAAATTTAGAAACATATACTTTTTCTCCAATTCACACTCTACTTCATCCATTTTATACAATATTTTTCATGTTTCTCTTCCAAGGTCTCTTTCATCTGACATGGGTCTCTACGTGGGACAAACCCCAAAACCATTTAATAGAGGAGAAACAGAGTTGCAATGCCACAAAAGTAGGCTGGTGCAGGACCTAAAGTAATTTCAGCATTTAGTGGCAAAGTTTGCTTGCTAGATTTCAAGTAACTTGTTTTCCTTCACTTTTTGTTTCCATGAAGTTTCCCTCTTGTGTCCTCTCTCTTTAAACATCAAATCAAAAATATTTGGGAAGTCCATGAACTAAATTCCACACCAAAGGGAAACCATGATTGCAGCTTGACAACTTTAGAAGGCTGCAGAAACAGTGTGAAACCTTGAAAGAAAAATTTGGTCATCTGGTGAAGTCTGGCCATCTAAGATCCCAGTGGTCTTCAGGGCCATCCAGTCAGTTTTCTGAAATTTCCCAATAATAATAAAACTCTTAATGAAAAAATTCAGTGTAGAGCACCATCCACACTATTAAATACTCAGAAAAACCCAAAACACAGTGTATTGCAAATTAATCAGCTACAAAGGCGCTTCCTTTTTTTAATAAATGACTTTTTAAACAGTCTCTTCCCTCTCTCCCCAGGTTGACTGGTTTCCTAATTACACAATCTCAATAGATCAGACTAACTGTAAAAGTCACTTAAAAAGAAAAAAAAAAAAATTAAAACAAAAAATGCCTTTTCCAGTGTCTTAGCACTTCACTTGGATGGAGTACCTCCTTACAACCAGCCTGTGCAAACATTTCACACATTTTGCTTCCCACTGAAGGTCTCTAAGCCACAAAGTCTGCTTTAATCCAACACAATTCCATCGGGAATGGTGTGATTTCCCACTGTTGAGAGCCCCTTTCCTAGAGATCCTGTGTTTGGCTAACAGAACATCTGCCTTTTTCCCCATCTTTCACTGCTATTAAAAACAATCAGTTTGCCACTCAAGTCATAAAGAGGGAGGGAATAGTCTGCAAGACTACTCCACATCAGCCTTGCATTTCCCTTAAGGTCTGAGAAAATGCTTCCTGCTCCACTACCATGATTACAATTTACTTGGTGTGGAAGATGACAGTAGACAGTTGCCAAGTGCAGCAGCTTAGCAATCTTAGAACACAACAAATAACAAAAAAACATGAAAACGAGGAACAAACAACCACCTAAAACAGACACATGAGACATGGACAACCTGCTCTGCCTAACTGCAGGAAAGACTGCCCCTAAGGAGAGATTACAGTGACACTGTGGTTCAGAACAAAGTTTTATTTAATCAGAAAGTTACACAATTTTAAGATTTCTTTTGGTATGAGTAACAAGAGTATTTGTAAGCTTCTGCTACCTACCAAAGGCTTTAAAAAAATCTCAGCTTTATATTGAAACAAACTTTACCCTTTATAATTTGCTTTTATCCTTAAACCATTAAACAAGCTTACTCAATACCTTGCTACAGCAAAAACTTGAGCTTCCAAGTGAGTGATTTTCTTTTACTTACATTTACCAAGCCCATCCCTCCTCTTGACTAGTACTTCTTGGATAAACTCACTTCCCAGGACCTTTGTAACCTCAACTGTCACCACAGGTAAGGCTGCGAGGTTGTACAAACTGTATCAAGATCAACTTGTCAGATGGAGAATAAGATTTGCAAACCAGAATTTTCCAACCAAGGTATTAAACACACCAATGAGAAGAATAAACTAACAGCTTGAAGGACACTATGGAGTTCATAACAGAAAATGAAAGGCAACAGTGATGAAATACGGTCAGGGAAAAAGTAACGTTCATTATGTCTTTGTTTCCAAGGTTAAAGGCCTCTTCAGAAAGGGACTTTTTACACCACAAAAATTCTGATGAGAAGTCATGTACTGACAAGGCAGAATGTAATTTTAGTCCAAAAAGGAACTACTGATAAGCCAAGTATGGAAAGGAAGATTTTAGATTCATGTTTATGCTAAAAGAAGTAGGGTTGTGGGTACAAGGAGGAGGGAATCACACACAGGGAAAATATCTCAGCTAGAGTATTTAAAACTTCAAAGGGGTACCAATAGTTCTACTGTTGAGGTAAATTAATTGATAGAACTATATGAGTGATTTGGGCATTCAGTATAATCATTTACAAGTTAGCAACTAATCCTGTTAGAAGGCCATATCCACCAAAAGCATTTAAGGAACTCCTATTGCAGCTACCTCAGTGTGTCCCCATGAGAGCACACACTTCAGGAGTGCTTCAATCCAATACCCTTAATTTAGAAGACAATAGCATTCAAAAATGTATAGGAAATTTTTGGAAGTCGAAATAAACAATTTTAACAGCTTTCCCTATTCCACTAGTACTGCATATACCTCTGACATGGTTTGCCCTATTATTAGAACAGATTTTCTCTTAATCTAAGTACTGTATAAATCTCTTTATTCCCAGAATCATTCCCAAGAGCAAGATTTCAAAAAAGCTAATGGAGGAAAAAAGACTCTGGGTGTCCAAGGCTATAAATGGATATCTTAACATGAAAGTATTATGCTCCATTATAAATCAATTTAACAAAAGTCCGCACACAGAGTTAGATTTCTTCTTTACATCAAGATTTCTACAAAATAGGAGAGAATACAATGCAATACATAAGTCCATAAATGCAAGAGAGAGTACAATTCACACTAATTTACAAATGGTTATTTACACTGTTGTATATACATGCACAGTCAGACCTGGTTAATGCACATTTCATATGTCCTTTTAAAATGCAAATCAAAAAGTGTCAATGAAGGTATTTAAAATTCTGTAACAGGAGACTAGCAATCATTCAGAAATCTTTAGTGCTTGAGTGACCTAAGAAATTAGGCCTGGATTAGCCAGATCTGACTGCAGAAATGAGAAGGAAAGAAATCACACTATTCTGCTTTACAAAAGCAACCAGGCCACTACAGTCTATTGACTTGATGCTATTTCTGCAAGAATGCCCAGATTAAAAATTCTCTTTATATTTACAATATAGCTTTAACTACAGCAAGAATTATTAATTTTGGCATTCATGCCCTTAGCTTAACAAAGGCAACAGAGTATTTTCTTGGCAAGTCACAGTCAAAACTACTATAGGATGTTTCTAGAGCTCAGTCCTTTTTATGTCCTACTTCAAATATCTTCATGTTGCTATTACAGACCGAGATAAATTAACTGAAATATGTTCTCTAGTACCTAACTTACATTCAGAATGTCCTGTATTCACAGTTTCAAGCTACCTTATCATCTGCAATGCAAATTACTACTTCCAACCTAACGCATCTGTAGATATTCCTCAGGAAACAAGGATATCTGAGTGCTCAAACAGATGTGGAACAAGGCTCAAGGTAACTGGCATTTCATTTTGGGAGATGTTTTACAGTATTTCCTCAGAGCTGATCACAAATGGATTAAGCTGCACTTCTCCTTACTAAGAGAAAGCCAATGCAGAGCAGTGTTTAAGTGTCTGAAGTGAACTCCAATGTGCAAACTTAAAGCCTTGACCAGTACTGCAAAGTCAACCACTGTAACCTGTGACAGTCCTTGTGCTCCTTCAAAGTGGCTCAGGAAAAGTTTGGGCTATTTGCTACCTGCTTCAAAGTGCTTTTACAGGATTCACTCCACAGCTGCACTCAGGAAAAGCTTTGGTTCTGTGGAAGCAAACTTCCACTCCTGCAGTTATTGCTACTTGAGCTATACAAACAAAAATACTACTGACAAAAATTACAGTAACTCCAAACCTAAGTAGTATTGGTACCTAAAAAGGGAATGTGTTTTGCCAGCCACTGGGAAACTTAGGACCTGTCAAGTGTTAGATTTCCCAAGACCAAATTAACTTCACAGCCTTCTTTCAAAATATTTCATAAATACAAAGAAACACTGTCAGAAATAAAGCCACTGCTTGGAAGAAAATAGTAACGAAGAGTTCAAAAATCTTTAGCAATCTTAGTTCCAAGGACATCTTGCTGAACTCAAAGGAAATACAAGACAGCAGGGTATTATTTATCAAAAGTCAATAAAGTCCACATGGAGAAAGCACAGAAGATTAAGGTCTTCAGTGTCTTCATGAGCTCTAGCAACATCCTTGATAATAGCTACAAAGTAAATTATAAATGTCTATTTTAGCTATTTGTTTCAAAACAAAGAGAGTTTGTCCAGTATAGTAGCCTCCAGCTAATGAAAAGGTTACTTCATTTCAAGTTACAAAAAAATCCTAGTTCTCCCATTTGTATAGATTTTTAAGATTTTGACTGAATAAAAATAAAATGAAAACATTCAGAGAGTACTATAAGCAAGAGGAAAAACAAATCCTAAACCGTGCTTTTGTAAAATAAAAGAATACCATTAGAAATGGTCTTTATTGGTGAAGATTTTTCATTCACATCAATTTTCTTTGTCCTGAATCACTCCAAGCTTTTGTAAAGCACATATGTATGTACTTGTGTACATACTATACACACATACACACACTGCTATGTGCCATAAAGCAATATTGAATAAATATCTTTGCTGGAGTCTGTACAGCAGACTCCCCGTTAAGTTTGTGTTTGCATGTGTTCATGCACACGCACAGACTTTGTACATGTGGGCACTTATGTGACCAAAGTGCAAAGTTTTTCAGAGTATCATCAGAGTCAAGTTCATGCCTGCCTAGCTCCAAACTGCATTGTTGGGCTTGAGTTTTCTGCTGTGGGTTCCTTCCTATCTCCTGTCCCCCAATCCCACCCTCTTTTTCAGAGTTAAAGCCTCTTTCCCACACAGACCTATGCATTGTTCCAGTAGGTAAACATTTTCTTTTCAGTTAACTTGTTGTAATCCAGACCACTCTTGGTACAATAGCTTTAAGAAATAAAGTGTGTATGATGATCAAAGCCTCACTACTCAAGTCATACACTTTTCCACACTGTTCTTCAAACTGGAGGCTTTGAAAAGCAATTTGCTAATAGGAAAAAAAGAAAGAACCATCAGACATACCAGAATCTGCACAACTATAGGACCAGGCATTTAAGACTTAAGAGTCGAAGGTTAGAAAACAACAAAGCAGAAAATTGTCATCAATACAGGAACTGTAAATCTGTGTCTTGCTCCCCAGTGCAACAGAATCTCTGCTCTCCTCTCTCCAGTCCAACAGTTCATTCTGCCACTGGAGCATAACAGACACCAGAGGAGTGTTCAAATCTAGAATCAAGTTTCAAAAAGGAAGAGAGATTTGGAATAGTGGTCTTTTGATTTTAAGAATACACTTAAACAACAAGCAGCTTTCCCATGGAAGTTAAGGATGGTAGGCTGTCCACTTAACACCAGCGATTGGTAAAATATCCTCAGAGAATCTTGTGGTCACAGAACTTGAATATTTCTACAGCTCAATCAAGACCAAAAAAAACCCGAAATGTTATTTATCATCTCAACAAGCTGCTTGATTTTTGTGCAAAAGGGAAGTACCATCATATGGAAAACTACCTTAAAAAAAAAAAAAAAGAGACAAAAATAAAGATCATCCTAACCCTTCTTCCTAGCTAGATCACACTAGAGATCGCCACAAGTCTATTGTCACTCTTTTTGTTCATAGGCCTCTAAGAGAAGAATTGTCTCTGACATGTCTTCTGTAGCGTAAGTGAAATGCAACTTCAATAAAACAAGTCGTTAAATGAATCCTTTGGAACAAGTTCACTGTCTGCACCCAACTTTAACAAAAACTGATGGAAGCAGCAACAGAATCATATTAAACGTATAATAAATAATTCACATACAACATACGTTAAATTACAACGAAGGATTAAATTGCCATTTCTAAAACTTTTTATAGATTTAGCAAGTTTCTAATCCATTTTATATCAACAGCAGTATTATGTTCTTCATAATAAATTTAACATTGAAGGACTGTCTAGAGGCATTATTTATAAAGCAAGAACCACCAAGTGAGCATTACAGCACTTCAACAAATGTTTAGCTTTTTTTCCAGTATCTGTTCTCAGAAAAGATTCAGGGGTTGCCTATCCACTTGGTAAGAGTCCTCCTCTTCATTACTCAGGAAGAGTTAACATCATGACCTCCAGTTTCATTTTGAAATACTGGTTAAACCGAACAATTGCATACCTGGTCAAAGGGAGAGAGACATTCCAGGTTAGGAACAGGTAATGACAACAGCTATACTAAGTAGAACTAGTCGAAATTCCACTGACCCCACCACCCTGTTTCCAAAACTGATTCTTAGAAGCTGCCAAAGGAAGAACTTAAGAACAGAGCAATGATGATATAGTACTTCTTCTCCACCACCCCCTCAATCCCAGCTTGCAAAAGATGATGCTCCAGGACTATCACAGATAGTGGTTTAGTGCTTAATTGTTCTTAATGGACTGTCCAACAACTATAATGCCACAGAAATGTGATCTTGATGATTAAAACAAATGTGTCAAAGCTGAGAAGTTTTTGGGGTTCATCACTGGTGTTTTCTCTCCATCTAGTGCTGACTGCTAGGTACTGCAGCCTGAGATAATTAGGAATCTACATCGGTCTTATTCACAAAAATGACATAATTAAGCCCAGTAAACTGGCTTAGACAGTGCAAAAAATTCTGAAGTAGGACCTTTTGCCAGGTAAAATGATGAATTTTATCACTTTGCTTAGTCCCCAATGAAGAAATCAATTCCTCTGCTTGTTGTCATGAGAGACCATTTTTAAAAGGCCAAAGACACAGGTATCTACCAAGAGCAGAACTTAACATTCACGGGTGGTACAAAGACTTTTTAAAACAGGATCAACACTCCATGCAGTAAGTAACCAAGCTCTTTTGTACTATATCTTTGATTCTCACTGTTGGAAATGTAGGTCTTGCATCTTACAGTTAGCACACCTCACTGACAACTTGGCTTTTAATGCCTTTGTCTCTTCAGCAAAAAAAACTTAATACCCCAAAAAATGTTCCTTGCCTTGTAAGCCATACGTTTTAGCCCAGGGGTACATAATTTAGAGAACTTTCAGCAAGAAAAAAAAAAAAACAAACACTGACAGCCAGCTTTTACTGCCTTGTTTTCCCTTAAAAATGAAGAGTTTTATTGCATGATCACAGAGGTCAGGTGTGTTGCCCAGATGTCAGTTTCTGATAGCTGAGGTATTGGACTAAATGGCCCCACAAGTATTCCATGATTGTACATAGTAAGCACACTTACCCTAAAAAATCAAAATCAATGGTGGAATATTTGGCTTGAATTAGAGCCCACAATCCCCAAAAGAAGTGTGAAGCCTGAAAGAAAAAAAATTAGCAGCAAAAAATTAACCTATCTTAAATCTAACATGTAAATATGTTCTCAGAGACAAATTTTTAAGAGAATACTCAAAACCCAATCTTTTTGTAAAGTTATTTGATCTCTCTTTAAAGAGAGATTTGTAAACAGCATTATAGAATAAATTACACAAAAGCAGACAAGGAAATCCACTGGCGTCTAACTCCCCATGTGTCATTTTCAAGAGAAACAATGTTGCATTTATAAACTACATCACCTATTAAGTAGATGGTGGTATGACTGTACACACCATGTCAAAAAATACACAGAAATGTAACTACCACCTCTACTGCTGCTAATTATATTTCTATTATTCCACATGCATTGAACTTTAGTGCAAACAGGAAAGTCCTTTAGAATTTTCAATTACACCCTTAGACCTCTATAATTACACCCACTTTCACTGCTGACTTGGACAAAGAAATATATAATGCTTTAAGAAAACCTCTAATTCATCAGCATTTCCACAAATTTCTCATGTTCCAGACTCACTTCCATTAGGAGCCCAGAGCAGTAGTGTGAAGGCCTCTGTTCACTTTCAGATTGAAAGTATGGATTATACTAATGATATGACTGTTAATAAACTTCAAAATGAACACATAATGGCCATAAGCTTGACAGCGTCCTTGTGGAAGCCATTTCTGGACACCCAGGTTACAAGTGAAAGACTTTAAACGACTGCTCATATTAATTACCTAAATGGCTTCCTGAAGCTTGCATGTAACACTTGACCAGGAATTTAGTAGACATCCATGGACACACCTGAAAACACCTCAAAACAGCAACTAATCTGTGTCCATGTGAATCTTGTACCTCTAGTTCAGATAACTTTGCCAGAGAGTTGCAGTTCATCATTGTACATCAACGTCCATCAACTTCATGTCAAGTTTTCCCTTAATAAAGCTTCCCATGTGAACTGACACAAGAGTCACACCGTGTTTATGCCTCATGGGTAGTCTAAACACAACTATATCCTCTTATACATTACTATGATCATTGTTTAAAACTGACAAAATAGTGCTATATATTTTCAAACAGACCACCAGTCTGCCTAATTGCAGCTCTAACTTTCCTAAATGAACGGGACAGCTGAATTTAAGAGTAACAACTAACATTTTAAAAGAATAGCAGCACACAAGCCATTGTTTTTAAAGCTTGTTTAAGAATCATCATCCTGTTAACTATACTTCCTCACTGCAACCAGTAGCTTTTGCCAGAAAACTGAGGGTATTACAGTAACAGAGGTGTGCTTGAATTAGTAGGAAAGAGGACTAAAATAAGGCCAAAGTGGCTACTTTAGCCTTATTCCTTCCACAAATAGCTGGGAATGTTATTCTTCAGAATTAAAAAAAAAAAAATACAAGCACTTTTGCTGTAAGATTTCCCGTCACATCATCTAGGCAAAACAAGATCAGCAAAAGACTCTAGAGTGACCTATTTATCTGAAAAAAAAAAAAAAGACAATCAAAATATTCTAGTTTAACAGGATGTTATCGTCTTCTTTTTTAAAAGGCTTTTAAAGCATCTAAGTCTTCATGAAGCACTATCTTTTCTTCTGTCTTCTTACCGTTACAAGCAAAAGTTCAACAAAGACCCACCATAATCTGTGGCCAACTTAAACTTGCCAGACAATAAAACGCCAACAGAAATCCTCAGTCAAAGCTCATCTCCTCGTTTTCTGAATGTGCAGTGTCTCCTTCACTAGGAATATTCTACAGAGAATATTTAACATGCAACAGAGAAGCAAGTTGCCACAGAACAGCAGTTTTATTTCTTATGGAAGTTTTCTTTACATGCCACCACACTCAAATTCAAGAAAATAGCAACAATATTTGTTCAAAGAGTATCAGGTTCCTCTGCATCATTTAAAATATTCCAGTCAAGTGTTTGTTACTCACCAGTGCAAATTGATTGACTTGGACATACAGAACTTCAACTTCTTTTTCACTGACTTCTGTGCCAAAGCCTTTATATTCTTTGTAGGCCTCAAGGTAATATCTCAGCCATTGCTCCTGTAATTTTCTGTTGGGGTAAAGGCTGTAGTCTACCTCATTTACTCCTAAGAAAAAGAAAAGAACACAATTAGAACCTCAAGATGCATAAAAAGACTATTAGAAATCCTTTACTACTACCATTAGTAGTTTATTACTGTACCCTTTCCCAACCCAATACACAGACTGATGTGGACAAAATAACAAAATATTTTTACTTTGACCTGACCTTATAAATTACATATTGCCAAGAATTTCCCACATACAAATCAGAGTGTTCCACATTAGAAATCTATGCTTTCAGCCAGATAGAGTCTGCTTGTATGTTGGGATTCAACACCTTGGGCTTTGAGAAAAAGCTTAAGAAAAAGTATTTGCTTTATGAAACAAAAACTCTCAAAAATAAATCGAACATTATGTATTTTGTTGGAAAGGAGATTTGTATGCCACAACATCCCAAGCCAAATCCAGATGTATACCACTAAGCTCACGTTTGAAGAAAACTTATTATGAGCCTCCCTCTCTCCTCCACAGGGCATTGATAGAATTAGGAGCCCATAACCCATTTTTATCCTATTTTTCTTCCTATACTGAAGGTGCCTAGCCATAGGCTATAGGGAGTCAGCCAGGAGCCCCAAACCTGGATCAGTTTGAACCACTGTCCTGGTTTGGCATGGATTTACTTTTTGGTGTGGAAATGATTCCCTGTTAGGACCTGGGTAGCTTCCTGTAAACCTGACAAAAAGACCAATCAGTGGCCAATTTTGAATACTGACACATTATTAAACCAATGAAAGGGGTGAACAGCCTTTGCGAACACAGACTTTGGGACAAGGATGCCAGGGGGTAGCTATTTCTGGTTTCCAGGGTGCTGGCCTTGCTGCAGTCTGCCGGGCCCGGCAGCTCCCGGGCAGGGGAGGTAAGGACATCAGCCCCCAGCATGGCCTGCAATCCATCACCATGACTGTGTCAGCCTGGCCACCACCCTTCCCTCTGCAGGCCCCAGGTGGCAGATTGACTCTTTCAGTGCACAGATGAGACCTGCATGACCTTAAATCCTCCCTAGAATAAGAGAAATAAGAGGAAGACACACAGAGAAACAACATGAAGACGCCAAGGTCAGTCAAGAAGGCATCAGGTTTCAGATGGAAGGACTATGAGGAGATGCCTTATTTTTAAGCTGAAAATCCTCTTGAAAGGCTATGGAGAATATATAATTGATACAACAGACTTTTTTCCTGTAACACATCGAAAGAAGCGGGGGGGGTGAAGCATTCAAATTGTAGATATGAGCAAAGACATTTATGCTAAAGCAAGTAGACGTTAAAGTAGCTGTGATCCCATGAAAAGTTTGAACAGAGAGAGAGAGAGAGACAAGAGGTCCTTTGCCCCCAGGAGAGGAGAAAATCTCTGTTCCCAGAGATGAAGATGATCTTAGAGATAGATGAAGAGAACCTTTGCTTCTAAATAGCTCATCCTTGAAAGTGTACCCCATTAGACAAAGATTGAGCCCTCGAAAACAGTAATGGGAAAAGCTGTAAGTCAAGAGGAGGGACCTTAGCACAGTGATCAGATTTCCATCTCCCAGGTGGCTGATTTGCTGTGACTCTGATACCACGAAAGAACAGTTTCTTGTGGAGAAGTCTCCATAACCATGTCAAGAGATTCTCCTCTCCCTAAGTGAATTGAAGAAAGATTATTCTAGAGGTGGAAAATTGACTGAGAATTCTGGGTGTTGTTTCTGTACGTTGTCAGTAAAAAAGAAGAGGGTGTGGGGGGAGGAGAAGTGTTCTGAAGGTTTTATTCTGATTCTTATTATTCTTTTGGTTCTGTTAATAAAATTTTCTTTATATCTTTAAAGTTTGAGCCTGCTTTGCTTTTCTCCTAATCCTATCTTACAGCAGAAAATAGACCCACCACATAAATTTGATGCATTGGTTGCAAAAATCTCAAACTGGCAAACCAAAACCACTACAACTTCCATTATCACTCCCAGTGAATTTGGGAATTCTCATTAATTCTTATATTATGAATGTTGCAATTCTCTAGCACCTAAACTCTTTTGTGTGCTAGATCCACATAAATCTAGCTTAAAAAAACGATTCAGATTTTTACTGGATAGAGAATAGAAGTGAATCTTCATAGGCAATGTATTTGTGCATTTATTCTTCTTTCAGATGTTAGATTTCAGAAGTATAAGATGAAAAATCAAGCTTTCAAATATAATTTTGTAAAAGAATTTAACTTGCTTTCCAAACGTTTAAATTACCAATTATTCAACTCAAATTATCAAGCATACGCTCTGCTTTTTTTTTTTTAAGTTATCTAAACTTAACATTTTTTGTGAAGCAACCAGTAGATTAAGGCTCTTCATTTCATTACAGTGAGCTTTCCATCTGATCTAGTCATTATGTAGGTTTTCCCTGCTGGCCCATGGTCTGAAATAATACAGCATACACTTGAGGTCATTTCTCCCTTATGGAGTAAGTGAAATGGGTATTCACAGTAAAAAATTTGAACTTTTTAATAAATCAATCTAGAAACACCATATTCCTAAAACTCCACCTTTTTCCTATGACATAGTCTTAACCTTTACTTCTCATTTTAGGACAGGTCAAGTACTTAGTGCACACATTCAAAACCACCAAAAAATATACAATCCTGCCTTTTGGTACTGTGGAATTACACAGAATATTGTCAATACAAACAACTCTAGTGTGATATCCACAGTATTCCACTACAGTGGGCTGTCTCTGCTGTGTCACTTCACAGAAGGACAGGGTGAAAGCTGTGTGTTCTGAGCTTATCTAATTCTATCAGAACTTCAGACATGATGCTTCCATTTCTGGGTTAGAAGACCTGCAAAGGAAGGGCATAGCAGGCCTGCAAAGAGACATCAACACATTCTGATACTATGAGCTGACAACTCTAAGCATGTAACTAGATACACAAACAAAAAAAACAGAACATGCATGACATGAATTTGTTGGGGTTTTTAGTAAAACCAGTCAACTTTTACCTCAGATTCTTACCTGCAAATTCATTGAAGTGATTTCCAATGTCATAAGCCAGGTAGTTGTACCCAGAGTACTCATAGTCTATGAACTGCACATCACCTGTGTGAGAGACAAGAGCAGCAGCATTAGAGTCCAGATCAAATCAAGTAATAGCCCTAATCCTTTGGTGTCCTTTGAAGATTTTTGGGGAAAACAAACCACAAACCCATCTTGTACCCAGTTGTGTGCACTCAGACATTTCAGGGAAAGGCTGTGACTTTTACAATATGAGCTATTTAAGGGTAAATATTCATTCAGGAAAGCTCCTAAATTTAGAGCTTACAATTCTCCCTGCTTCAAGTCTGAGTAGGAGAATTTCAATTTTAACTTCTACCACATGAGGGCCTCCCTTACTCTCAAAATGAGAAGCACAGTAGCATATTCTTTAAACTTTATGCAGAAATAGCAGATCAATTCCTCCCTGACTTAAAAAAATAACAGTCCTGTTTATTCTCACACAAATGTGCAGCCACAGTGGACAAACATTGCAACATGCTGATACTTCCTGTTTCCTCAACTATTCTTACAAAGCAAGATTATTCTTAATTATCGCTTTTTTAAGCTGGATTCAATGGGAAACCATCAGATAATCATAAAGTCTCCAGAGCTATCAAACTATGTAGCACTGTGTAAACAAGGGCTGACAACGCAGCAAAACACCACCTCAAATATTTCCAAATTATGTTTACCCGCAGTGAAGCTGGGGAAAATGCATTGAAGCTGCTCAAGAATGTCTACAGCACATAAAACAGTCAAAATGTAAATGAAATGGATTAGATAAAACTACAGCTCTTGTGTATTAAGGGAAACCAGCAAAATTACTAAAAAATCAGAAAATGAAGCAATGGGTTAACGTAAGACCTGTTTGCACTAGAATATTAAAAAGTTAAACCTCACACTTCTCGCTGTTATACTGAAATGAGTAATTTTCACCATTGCACCCTTCTCCCTCTCTATACTTTTTTCATTACTATTTGCATTATTTAATTAACAAAAACACTCATTCTATTGTAACTAAAAATCTTTTAACATTACTTAAAACTCTAGGCTAAAAAGAAAATTTAAGAACAATTTTAAAATTAAGTACATTATGTATGCATTTCCTAGACTAAAGATTTTAAGTGTCTACTACACTGCCTCCTTAAGATTTAGGAATATTGCACATCTCAAATAAAATAGTTTCACCAATGTCCTGACCAAGTCAGCAGAGAAGGAATTCGTTGGAAGTGTTCTTTCCTATGCAGTTCATCTTTGCCTTTCTTGAACTACTAACAATTATGTTTTCCAGATGGACAAACCTTTTTGTCTAAGCACTTCATATGGAAATTAAACTCTACAACACAAATATAATCATATAGTCACAAATCCTCCAAGTCTGAGTTCAACCTTACTTCCACTGAAAGAGAGGCTTGCTTACCAAGGTTATGATGTTAAATCATTTAGGTTCTAACAAACCAACAGCCCTGTAAAGTGGCAAGCTCCTTCCAGGAAATTCTGTTGGCAGTGGAAAAATTGAAGTTCTCTAGAGCTTTGAAGTGGCAAATCTTACAGCAGCTGCAGGCAAGATCTTACTGTCACAGATTAAGTTCTTCTACTGCCTGACTGACAGATTCACAGGCTTGCTCTTCCCACTGGTTCTCCAGTGCTGCTTTCCAAAACAGACACCTCTAAAGATACAAGCCAGTTAAAGTCCCACCTCTGGCTAACATTCTGCTACACAACTGATCTCTTGAACCCCTTCTGCCTCCCAAACATTTAATATTGCTTGTAGTAAGAAAAGTTTTTTTTATTCCTTCCTCACATAAAATCCAAACACAGCACGTAAAAGTCTGCTAGTAAAATATGGACATAAATATTTTAAATTTTTCATGTGCAGATTCCACCTTGAACATATCTAAGTGCCATCACAAATTTTTGATTACAGCTAACATTTAAAAAACTTCCAGATACAAAGAATATTACATACGGGTAGAAATTGAAGCTAACAAGTCATGGCGCTTTCCTCACAAAGAAGGAACAGGGGCATACCCAGCCCCTGGGTAGTAGATGGAAAAAACTTGGCAACCTCCCATTTGATAAGACAAAAGTTCAAAGCAAAAAAGCTTTGCATTTATACTGATCCGTTTCAGACTCATACTACTGTGAAACTCTACCTCTTAAATTAATTTTTTCACAAAGATTCAAAATAAAGATGCACTGTTCTTTCTGTGGAACTTAAAGAAAGCAAAAACTTTGAAGCTTGCTGGTTCAAAAATGTGCAACATACATACTTATATGTACACATACATACATCTACCCTGATTTAGAAAAAGCAGAAGAAAGTTTGCAGTTGTTTAAAAAAATCATTGTATTTTAAGACTTACTGCAGTTCATATGAGAAAGCCACTTCTAAAAGCTATGGCTTACATTACGGTTTAGCAGGTAGTTATTGTTTCAAGGTTTCTAAATGGTATCCACAAACTGTACATCCCATCAATATCCCTGAAAGCAGGCAGATCAACAAGAGACACTGGCCTAAGTGTGTTTGTGCTTTATTGAAATGAGAAAATTTAAAAACAAGCTCTGCCATCTCTCTGGAGAAGCTACTGCTATTGACGGGAATAGACACGTCAAGAGTGTGGAATATATCAAATTGAAACACATTTCTTTTTTCCAGGCATTTCCTAGGGCAACATACCCTACAAAAACCACAGACAGATCAGAATGGAATTCACTGTGTTCCATATCCCAGAAATCCACTTTTAACTAGATCAAGTAGTAATCAACAAAGCATCTCCTCAGGGTTCTGACTGGTAGGAGGATGAAGACACCTCTCCTTCCAGCTGCTTTTCTTTTTTAATGGTTTAACAGGGAAAGGAGTTGTCCAAGTCTTGGCTGTAGTTACCACAGCTGAATGATGTATCCTGAGTTCTGCCCCATCCTACTCACAGGTGAGTCACTGAGCCCCTAGAAAATAGCTTCAAAGACAAGGATCTGTCCTGGGAACATACTTGAAAATTCACAAACAGGTCATCCACCCAAAGGATAATTTAAATATACCCAGTAATAATTTAAAAATACCCCAAAGAGCTCTGCAAAACAAAACAGGTTTTTATATCAAAACCAGAAGCCTTAAAAATACCTTAGTCTTCAGAAGCACTGAGCACCCACAGATTCCTACCAAAGATCACAGAAAACATTGGGTAGGCAGAGGGAATAAACAGAGCAAAATTATCCATCTACCTACACACAATTCCCTGCCAACTGATTTTCATATATGCAAAAAGAGCACACATAGAAGCAGGAAAAAGAATTCTGATACTTGATCTTGTTGAATAGTGAGTATTTGAATATTTTTAAAATAGCAAGTATTTTTGGAAATTCCCAGGTCACGCTGGAAAAGGAAAAAAAAAACAAAAAACCACTACATAAAACAAATGAATTTACAAGCATTAGAACACACCGTCTATAAATAAGCAGTACCAAGCTTCAAGCAGATTTGAGTATTCTTGATGCCAAAAACTGCAATAAAAAGCAATATGAAGTGCTGGACTATACTCTTCAAAGGGTAGATGATAGTGATAATTATAAGTTATGTAAAGTAACATTGCAGATTTTCATATCCTGAGGGACTGAGAATAGACATTAGCAAAACAGCAAGAGGCAGAGTTCTCTCAACCACAGTAGGAACAAATTGAAATCAGATGAGTGAAACTCCATTAAATGAACTTAACACTAAGCACACTCTTCCAGGCTCATAAATAAGGACAGGAGAGTGATTTTTCTTCAAAGCAGTATGTGGCATGACTATGATTTTTCTTAGAAGCCTGATAACTTAATGTGAATTTAATGCAGAGGACAAGTCTAAGGCAAAGCTCAGGAACATGCCATAATTATTCATACTGCTTTGGACACAAGTCCTAATGAGTGGTGACAGTCTGTAGCTTAAATACACACCCACACATCCCCCCCAACTAGTAAATGGGAAGATTAGGACAAGTTTGGCACAAATTTTACTGAGGAATAAAGGAAAAATAAAGTAGTTAATCTGGAAAATCAATTCTCTCTTGTTTTTAGTTTAGAGTCACCAAGGTGTTTTGGATACACAGAAGCTTTTTTAGATGGAAGAGTGAATTTAGTCAGAGTATTACATTCACCAAAGCTGTTAACTACCTTCAGACATCTAATTTGATGCCATCTCCAGTGAAACTCATCTTAAAAAGGTTATACTTTGCGCTGTTGCAAAAGTATTTTTATACCAAGAAAAGCTTTTGCTCTGCTAAACAAAATTCCAGTTATACATGTTTCTTTACAGTTAAAGCTGAGCTTCCCATTTATGCTCTTTAAAAAGTGTGCTATGAAAAACAGCTTTCAAATGACAATCACTCTTTCTACAGATGGCATTGAGGTTTGGTTACTATGAAAATGGTCCCTGCTGTACCCAGATTACACAAATTTTACAACATAGCACACGTACAGTATTCAAACATAAGTTTAATAATATATTTACTTCATATTTCCAAGTGTTTCCCCAACTGTGTTACAGCTTGCTTGAAGCCTAAGTACTTTACGCCCCACCCAGACTCCAAACCCTAAACACTCAGAGGCTTGTTACTGTAGGATTGCCCACAAGTGATGCACTACTGGCATTGTTTTTTCCTCCATTCTGTCTACAAAAAAAAAAGGCACACAGCATTTGTCTTTCAATTAGGAGCTTCAAGTCTATCGACCATAATAGTGAAGCTTTTAAAGGAATTCCTCAGGTTTTTTTTCTTTTTGTTGCATGGTTCTATGAAAAAGCGACTACAAAAGTTACTTTTACATCAGTGGGTCTGCTCTGGAGTGCTAAAACTCAGGGTAATTTCAGCACTAAAAAACCCACATGGTAAAAAGAGATTCATTTTTGGTACTACAGTATCATAATTCCAAATGTGTAAGACAGTAAGTCTGGTCTTATGTACACCTTTCACACTTTCCCCCCCTTTCTCTTTTCAAGCAGAACTATAGTCCATCATTGAAACTCAGTAAAACCACTCAAGCTTGGTACTAAATTAATAGAATTTAAAATTTATGTTAATAGCCTTGTAAGGGTGCATATACACATACAGGCATATATAACTAAAAGTACTAGCAATCCCCCTTCAAAGATGGTATTCCTCAGAGGAAAACTTGTATACAAATCACCA
Organism: Cinnycerthia olivascens; assembly: GCA_035048155.1. NCBI lineage: Eukaryota > Metazoa > Chordata > Aves > Passeriformes > Certhiidae > Cinnycerthia > Cinnycerthia olivascens. The sequence continues at coordinate 60,994,014 of JAWWMU010000054.1, forward strand.
AAACAGTTTATTTCCTCAATTCACATGGTGAAGCAGAATTTATGCAGAATTCACATATGAGGCAGAAACATGCTAGCACATACAGCCAATATTCGTACTAGAACCAGCATCAGCTTGTTTTTGTTATTCTTTTTCTTTAGTATTTAAGGCACATAACTTACATACCAACAGTCTTTCTCAACTGGCACAAAAATACACAGCTACTAGAAGGAATGTCTCATCTTTATTTCAAAAGAAAACCGTGTAATCTGATTAGTCACATTTAGCTGAGCTCAAGTATTTGAAATGGGAGGAAAATTGTATTTTTACTGCACAATGGCCATTTTAGTGTCAAAAGTTTGCCTTGTTTGTTTTAACACCTGATTGATTCACTTAGTAACCAAACATCAAACTACTAAAATCAATAAGCTGTACGTTTATATGGAACCTTAAACAGATCTTAACACGAACTACGAGTTACATGTACGGTAATAGAAACAAAAAAGTAATTAATTTTTGCCAAGACGTGTGCTGCCTACAACTGTTTAAATAAATATGTATTTTCAAAAGAAATCTTTTAAGATATCTGTGTACCTCATGCAGAAAAGAATTTGAGCTACTGAATGCAGTATTCAATATCATTAATGAATATAATTAAGATACTTCATTATAAAAGGGTATTCCCCACAATCACAAACCAGAACAAAACATTACAAGAGACAATTTTAATGTTATTTTCTATACTTGCATGATTTTCTTCTCTTCCTAAAAGCTTTACACAACCAGAATAGAATTAACAGTTACATACTTTGAAGCCCAGGCATACAGGCAAGCTGGGGATTAACAAATTCGTGAGTTCATTAAAGAAAAAGCAAGGAACATGGACCTTCTTCCTCTATAAAGCAGCATAGATGAGAATTAGCTAATTAAGCATCTTAGTATTTGCACAGGTATCACTACCATTACACAGGGTCTTAAAAGCTCAAACTGAGCTCACCTCAACAACTGAGTAAAACAACACCACTGATGCAGCACATGCAATTACAGCACAGATAAAGCCACTCACTATTCACCGTTTAGTTCAACACCTACCTCTTTTCTTGTTGTAAATAATATTCTTACACAACAGATCATTATGACAGAGCACCACTGGTGACCCTAAATTTGACAGTCTTTCCTTCATCCAGGTCATCTCTTCCTGAAGAACTTGGGGACTCGGAATGTCACTTAAGAACCTTTACAGGTATAAGGAAATAGAATTAACATTTAGTACTCTGTGTTCCATATCAGGCATTTTTAATGAAGTATTTTTCTCTACATTCCTCCTGCAAATAGTTCAACAGACCCTCTTCCAAATCAGGGCATTCTTTCCCAAACCACAGCAGCAGTCAAATTATGACAATTTCCCTCTGTCCTCCACAGAAAACAATTTTCTGAAGATTATCTGTGCTGTAAACATAACAGTAGTACAAAAATCAGGAGCAGAATATGAATACACTCCCACACATTTTAAAGGTGCAAAGATTAAAAGACTTACCACATGAATTTTACTCACTTCATGTTCACATTACAATACTTCCCCCAAGAAGAATACACAACAGTATTAGGTACTATATGCATCTATACTGAGGAAATTAACACTAATTTTTACTCTAGTCACAGTATACACTTAAATAGCCATTTTCTCCTCTACATTTTCAGTTACCTATTCATGTTTTCTCAGTTTTCTTAAGAATTTGATGTTGTAAATGAAAAACCACTTTGCTAGGGCATTCTTTAATTACAATGCAGCAAGAAGGGCCTCCATGATTTCAAAATCACATGAAGAATATTTTTAGGCTGGAGTCTGCTTTCTGAGCGATACAAAGTCTGATGATATTGTACAAACAAAAATTCCAGTAGAAGGAATGTGAAGTCCGGAAAGAACATGGTGAAATACCCACCTTTTATTTACTTCTTCTTCTGCAAATTCTGTGGGTATGAGAGAGAAGTATGTCCCCATTTTCAGCCACAAATTGGATTTAGGGATCCATCCATTGTGCGCATGAATAGTATGGATTTTAGCAAGCTGTCTAGCAATGAGTCTAAAAAAAATTTTAATTGAATTAGTGCTATATTTAACTGAAAGATTCTAAAAAATAGGGATCAGGAATTCAAAGAGGGTTTAAATCAGAGCAGTACAGTCATAGGGCAGAACATTTCAAGACTCAAAAGTTCATTGGGAAGGGAAGGGGGAAGGATTGGAGTTCAGCTACAATGCACCGACTTCACCTGCATTTACAGTCTACTCTTGCTTATTTTTCAAAGTATTGATTTACATTAGCAGTTATTTTTTGGCAAATACATTTCAGTGCACACATGAAAAACTAAAATCTTCACACAACAGCATTTTCTGTTCACTGCTAACTGTTTAAAAAAATCATTTCTCAATGAACTCTCTGGTATCTATTCACAAAAGGAATGTCTTGAAAACAGCTGGAAGTACTTTAACCAAGTCCAGCCCCCTACAACTCCACCATATTCAATGACCTCTGTAATGGTGATGTGTGAGTGTTAAATGCAATAAACAGACCTTTAATGAGTACAGTCTTCAGTGGAGGCATCAAGGATCATTTGTTCAGCACTGAAATACCATAACTAAGAGAGCGTGAACATCAGCTTAGCACAGGCTTATTGAAATATATATTTTTTGCTCAAACACAACTCGAAGTCCTTTAGGCCAGGCAGAACCTCATAAACGCACAACAAATTGGTGAGATTTTTAAAAAAAAATTAAAGCTTACCTGAAAATGTCTGGATTGCACACATGCTCTGGATCTAGGGCTTCTCCCTGCATGAACTCGTAGCACAGGCCATTGTTAAAGGTACAGTAGAGCTGAGGTGCACAGCCATGGGCCTGCAGCACACGGAAACTCTTCACCTCCTCATCCCGATCCACCAGCAGCTCAGTCTTGTTCCCATAGATCCGAACCAGAACGACATCATCTGTTATGTCACCCATGTAGCAGCCAATTAATTTATTGGTGATTCCATCGGTGAACAGCTGAAAAACAAAGATAACGCAATAACCAACTCAACTCTGCATCTGCAACAAGCGGGAAGAGAATCCTGAGTTATCTTTTAGTTCCCAAAACACAAATGTTTACTAGATTGAGCATAGAGAAAATAAATCTTTAAGACAGAGGAATATCATGAATATAAACTTGAATAAAAATGTGGGGAGGGTTGTATTTACAGTCATGTCTCTTCTTCCACTCTGTGCCCTCAAAACCCTAATTCTTAATTCAAAAACAATAAACCCTCCCACAAAACATCTTCACAGTAAAACAAGCAAGCAGCAAAAAGTAGCTTCAAGCTGGATATCGAACATTTTTTAATTCTTAATAGCAATGAGATCGAAAGTCAGTTGAAGAAAAAAAGAAACCTATTTATCAGGATAAGTTTTATTTTGTGCCCATTGCCTTGTCTGTCACTGAGCACTGAGAGGAGTCTAAATGTCTCTTCAATTCCCCCTCATCTGGTATTTATACATCTAAGATCCCTGCAAGTCTCCTTTTTTTCCAGGCCAAATATGAAAGATTCTCCAGGTCCTTCTGTAATCTTCAGGAATCTTTGCTGGACTTTCTCCAATGAAAGTGTGTCTTCCTTCTACTGGAGAGCCAAGAACAGGATACAAGCACTTAAAGATGGCAAACCAACATACAAGTACTGATTCTTATAACCTTTTAACATAAATCCAGAATTAATTTGTTAAAAGAATGACAAGCACTTTGCAGAAGCGATTCATGTTGAACTGTTCAAGTTACAAAATACCTTGTCTGCCACATTTAGATAAAAACTTCCAAAATTTTTGCAGTAGTTTAAAGGAAAAAAAAAAAAAATGTACTATGTAAAAGACACAGATCTAAGGTCACCAGAAATAGCGATACTACAAAAAAAAAAGTTAATAGTGCTGATGCAAAGAAACAGTAAGAATTCAATTGTTATGCTGTTGAACAGAAACTGCTGGGCACATTACATCTTCTGTCATAGGTCTATAATCCCCTTAAAACAAGTTTCATTAGCACTAATAAAAAGAAATCTGCAACAAGGAAATTGGACTCTCTCCACTGTTAATTTAGGAACTTTAGTTATTAGCATCTATTTGTAACATGCTGCTACAAGCAATTATTTACACCCAGGAGCATTTTAGCTCTTGTTTCTTAAAAAGGCAGAAGGGTTCACTTACTTTTCTAATAACATTATTCAAAGCAGACAATTTCCATATTCTATCATAAGAAAATATCTAGTGTTTACTACCACCAGTAAAAGAACATAATAGTCACTTTATTCTTTTATTCAAAATGCCTTTACTCTACTATTTAAAGAATCAGCTTAGAAGGCCTTGCCCAAAACATAACCTGAAATGAAGCAGAGCAAAACAGGAGTTCTATAGCAAAAGCATCAGTCAAGTATCAAAAGTCTCTGGTGATGTGGATAAGATAATCAGTAAACTATCAAGGCCATGTGGAAGAAGATGGAAGAATCTACAGAAAGCAAGAAAAGTAGAAAATTCTCGGAATAAATTAAAAAAAATACAGAGACAATAGAGGTTAAGAACACAATGTAACACAGAAAAAACCTCCAGCAGCAAGATTCTGACACTCCTGTAACCCACAAAAAGTTAATTACTGTGATATGCACATATCACAGTTTAATACATACTATCAGATGAGGTGATACAAAGGTAAAACTAAATTCAGAAACATTTCTGAAAATTATATTTATACTGCCCACAATGAGATCTAGCTTGAATCCAATAAAAAAATAAATCTAGAAAAAAAGAAACTGTTTAAGGAAATGCAGACTTTAAGGTGAGAAAGCTACAAATCAGTTTAAGTTACTCAAGTCTAAGAGAGCACATGGTACAAAGAAGACAGGCCAAGGGAGCCCAGAAAGAGCAAATTCAACCAAGACATGAAGCATCTTTGAGACACTTTACACTAAAAGCACTGTTATTAGGTTATTAGATTCCTGGAAAGGGCATATGATGCATATGCTCCCATCTAATAAGCAGGTGTTTCATTAAAAGCTTCTATCTAATCACACTGTTCCAAGTGTTCAAAAGAATGAGAACAAAATTGCAATCACACGTAACAAGAACGAACAGACAGAAATAAAAGTGTCATGAGGCAAAGTAGAAAGTACTTGTGACTCAGAAGAGTTGATTTTTCCCTTCTAGACTGAGTTACTACTACATCAATAGGCAGAGAACACAGGAAACAGTACTAGAGTGCCAAAAATACAGAACAGTGATGTGAAGTTGCAGCATAAATAAGTAGGCATTCCCCAGATTCTGTTGTTAAACCCCAGACTGACTTGAGATCTCCAGATAAGAACAGACTTCAATAACATGCCTCTTTAATGCTCACAAAATTTCAACTTTATACTTATACTGTAAATCTAAGTAGATTTTTTTCTGGAAAAGTATAGTCTACACAGACACATCCACAGATATACAGATCAAGAAACTTATTTCTTGAAACACAGCTAGTTATTTCTCTCTGTAGCTATTCATAAAAGAAGGACAAAGTACAACTACTGGAAAATATCTTGGGCAAATTCTCAAATGATCAGCAGGGCTTACAAGAGACCTCATTCAAAGGTCTCCAGGCTCTGGAGTCACATCCTCTAGTTCATTACATTCAGCAGGTGAAAGTCATTGTCTGCATGATTTAGGTGGTCAGATGATCAGGAACATCATCTGGTGTTAAAAATACCAGGAGAAGCAGGAAGCAAGCAAGTTTCCAGCACCATTCCCTGCTAAGTTTGGCCAGAGGCTGAGCTAGCAGTTTCTGCTGAACTCTTGGGATGCTCTGCATGAGAGCAGCATGGAGAAATCAATGCTTAGAGCATAGATAGTGCTGGTACAACTTTCACAAGGGTTTTTTGGGCTATCGACCCATAAACACTTCAGCTTCATGGTGTGGGGGGATTTTGTTTTGGACAGTTTTGGGTTGAGGGCTGGTTTCAATAGAAATGCGTGACAATACATGAAAGTTCTTGGTGGGTTTTTTGGTTTTGTTTTAAATGCCAAGTAAAAAAAAGAACAAATTACATGTTTTTCACCTTGTTTCTGAAGAATATTCTTCTACCTGAAAACAGTCAACATCAGGTAACAAGTTAACACTTTGAAAGTGATGAATTGGCTTTATAAATTTTGTGATACTGATTAAAACAGCTACAGATTTTAAAATAATAATAATTTTTTTAAAAGCTAATAGGAAAGGAGCCTAAAACTTTATTCTAAATCAAATAATTAATTTGCTGTTCCTCCCCTGGAAGATTTTGACATGAAATGCCTGGGGCTGGGGGACAGAGGGGCAGAGGGACAGGAACAAAACTGTCTTGAATTATTCCTTTCCAAGGTTACAAGCCTTTACTTGCACTCATCCAACCTGTGCCTAAATAAATATTGATTCTCTGTAATTAGAACTCCAGTTACCAATAAACACACCTCTGTCATGCACAGCTGAATTACATCAGGCACATATGGCATATCATTTATATAAAATGCCACTACAGTTTCTGCCCCACACAGACCCCACAGAAGTCCTTAAAAACAGGGGATTGAGATCATCAAGCTTCATTAGAAGCTTAAAAAGGCTGGAGAAACCAACCTAGCCTCCAAGGACATCCAATACTGCCAGCATTTCCCATTTACTGTGACATTACATTCAAGGCACACCTCAAATTACAGTTTTTCCACAAAACATCAGTAATGCAGCCCATTGTGCAACTCTAACTTTTCTTATTCTTTTCCTCACTCATCACTTCTCTATTCTGAGGTATTAGCACTTCTCTGTGGATTCAGTCCTTCCTTTTTATGTGGCAACTGCTTTCCCAACTGCTGAAAGGGTGATGTGCCAAAACCAGCTAAGCAATAAACATCTCACTTGAAAAATGAAACAGCACTAAGATACAAAATAAAGTTAGTTTATTTTGTTTCCAAGAGATTAACATTTTTAATTGTTTCAATGCTTTTAAACCCACGATCAGTCTGTCTAAATAAACTAGAAAATATTCTGAATTTAGCAAGCAGTGAGTTTTTCAGCAGAAGTTTGGGAGAGAGACCTGCAAAAAATTCCTTCCAACCAGAACTACTCAACATTGCTATTACTAAAAAACAGCCACTCCAGAATCAAAAGTGACTACTGCAAAAAGCAGAGAAAGCAAACCTCAAAATTTCAGGAGTTAGAAAAAAACAAATCGAGCACCCAATTTTACACTATTCCTAGGACACTTTCAGTTGACAACTGCACAACGTACATGAAGATGAGCGTTCAGACAGAAAAATCCTGCTTCTCCCTAGCAATCTAGATAATTTGAACATTTGTACTGCCCTGTAGGAACAAAAGTCACGTATAACTTGATATAAAGGAGATACATTACAGTATAGCTGCTTCCATTTCAAAAAGTAATGGGCAATGCTTCTGATGTTATAGCCTTTCTGATAAATAATGCAATAAAAGAATAATTTAAGCACTGAAGATTATAATTGTTTTCATCTTCCATCCTACATTTTTGTTTTATGCTATAGTGTATTAAAAAAAATTAAATGTTAAAATATATTCCTGATTTTAAGTACTTATAAATCTTAGAGAAAGTGAGGATTAAGCATTAACATATATTAACTACAGTTTCAAAATTGTTTAGCTGACTAAACAAATTAACACAATAGTAAATTTTTACAAGAGAAGTTAATTAACTTTTTCAAATCAAACTCTGGACTCTTCAACATCTTACTAACTGTTCTGACCCAAGAATTACTAAGAGCAAAGGTAACAAACAGCAGAGTTCACCAGAGGAAGCAGTAGTTCATTAAACCTATCACTGTTCTTTGTCCACTTTGCTGTTTCAGATTAGTCAGGCATATTTTCCATGCAATACAGGAGTCCCATCCTCATCTCCCTTCTAAGCACACGCCCGTCCAGAGGAAGGATCCCAGGGCATCCTCCTGTTCACTCCTGGTCTTCACAAGAGCCACATTTCATTTCAGCACCTTTCTATATCTGAGGCATGTACAACATGAATCTGTAACTGGCTGTATTGCCATCACTGCTGCTGGAACCTGTTTCAAACCACAAGCATTCCTGCTTGTTACACACTCATAACAGCTTAAACACAAGCTAAAGAGTTAAAAATAAAAGGCCATTGAAGGGCTTTGTGAATAGAATGTTCTTCCACTGTTTAAAAGGAAAATACCAAGCTGGAAAGTTGTGTTCTTACAGTAACTTGGTTAAAACTAAACTCAATTCATTTTTTAGACAGAAACCTTTAACCATAGACAGTAATCTCCTACCTAACTTCTGTGTGACCAGTCAAAAGAGGCCTTGTTCCACACCAATGGTACTCATGTTTTTTATTCTGATAATTGCTTCTTGAAAAGGGAGCAAGATAATTGTTTCTTGCAAAGGGAGCAAGAAGCAACATTTTTTTTCTTAAACCTACTGCAACTTTACCCAAAAGATAGTCATTCCTCTTTAACAGGATAATGTTTTGGTTTCATTTTTCAACAACCCTGAAGAAAGAAAAATATTCTGCTGAGAGCTGTACTCATCAGAGAACCCAAAAAATAAAATCACGTACAACTTTATGTAGCCCTGCAAGGAGTAGGCAGTTGGATTATGCTTACAGACCCCTTCCAACTCAAGATACTCTATGAACTTTAATAACCTCATTTAGCATTACATGTGACAAAGCTATTTTCATTGCACCTCAAGATGTTGGGACTGTGCATAACTTATGGCCACTGCCTCAAACAGATTATTTAGAATAAGCTTATGGGCTTTATTTTCATGCTAACTGGACTGGCATCTGTCAAGTTTCATTTTTCTTTCAAGACATCAGAAAATTTCAGTTAGATGATGTACCATTACCTCAATGTGCTCAGCTTTCCTACACAAATTAATTGAGCAGCTCTCTGAAGAGGAGCTTCATTAAAATAAAGACACCTCCATGTAATAACAGCTGCTGAATAACACATATAATAAAATGCTCGACTAATCACAGGCTGAACTGCTATTTTAGCCAGGCAAATTGACTAATGAGTTTTTAAGTCCAGGGGGCCATGTTAAGTATATTCTAGAAGCACAAAAGCAGCCAATCCTCCGGCAGATGACTCGTCACAAGTACGAATGCCTGCTCACCTAGAGAGCGCCAGAGAGAGCAGCGGCGCTTCCGCCAGGAGCAGCGAGCTGGGCGGCACAGGGGCTGCTGCGTACCCGCACTGCCAGCCTGAGCCCCAGCCCGGCTGCGAACACAAAGACAGATATTTATTGTATTTTTTATTACGGCAAGCACTCCACAAAGGCTCCACCGCCCTTGGGAGCGCCGCAGACCGGCAGCTGGGACCTCGGCGGCGGCATGTCCTGCTGCGATGGCCTGTCCCCCGCTCTGTCCCCGGTTTACAGACACGCCTCACCCAGCAGGGACACGCCGGGCTGATACTCAATGACACGTCCTCTTCCTCCCCTCGGCCTGGCTCTGCAGCTCTCCCTAGCCGGCGGGCAGCCGGGTTCCAGCGGGGAGCCCTGGGAGGAGAAGGAAGGCGGGCGGGGGGAGGAGGGAAGGCGGGAGCGAGGATGCTGTCCCGCCGCCCCGCCCCACCGCCGGGCCGCCTGGCAAATGGGGCTCCGCGCAGGGGGCTGCGGCGAGCAGCAGGGGAAGAAGGGGGAGGAAACAAGGCGGCAGCTAGCTTCCCTGCACAATGGCCGCCCGCCCTCCTCCCTTGCCTGCCTGCTTCTCCCCCTCCTCCCCGCGCCCGGGCTGCCGCAGCCCTGCGCGAACCAGGACGCGGACCCCGCCGTACCTGCAGCGTCACCTCCTCGGGTGTCCAGTGCGGGCGCAGCCGGCGCAGGAGCTGCAAGGCGCCCTGGCGATACCCGGGCCCCTCTCGCTCGCTGACGGTGATGTCCAGTTTGGGCACCTCCGGCGAGCCAGGTGGGACGTGGATGTAGTTGGACATGACAGCGGGCAGGACGCGGCGCGACACGGGGAGACGAGAGCAGGCAGCTCTCGCTACTGTTTCCTCCGCGGCGGAGCCGGCAACTGACGGGGAAATTTCCACTCCTGCTACCAATAAAGCAGCTCCACCTCCGCCGGCTGCAACGCGAAGCAGCCTGGGAGAGCAGGCGGAGTCGGGCACAGCCCTGCCCTCCGCCCGTTCTCTTCACCTGCCCATCCTCTCCAGCATCCGCCTTTCGCCCTCGGAGCCCCGCTGCGCCCCTCGGCATCACCCCGCTCACCGCCGGGATTAATCAATGGGACGGGATTAACCAAATGTGTCCGGGGCTGGTGCGGGACGGCGGGCATACAGGAATGCGGGGCCAGCAGCTGCCGGGCGAGCAGCTAATCTTCGTTGGGCCTGGAGTTATCTGCTGAGGTTGTTCTTCGGTCTTTAATTTGTGTCCAGGCTTTCGGAACCCCTCGCCGCGTCTCCCCTTTTGTTTGCCGTGCCCCTTTCAGGGCGTGGGCCTGCTCAACACCTTGATCCTCTCCTACGATGCAGTTACATTTTTTCTTTTTTTTTCCCCTCACTTACTTAATTCTGGAAATCTTGTTGCCTTGAAGTTATTTTCAGTGGGAAAAAAATAATAATAATTTTTTAAAAAAGGCTCAGACTACACCGCAGCTTGTACCAACCAGGAGAAAAAAAATTTTTTTAGAAATACTTTGATGCTCCCCCTAATAGTCCTACGAGTACTTGCCTCCTTTCACATCTTCCCACATAGGAAACACTGAACAAGTTTTTCTGCAAAAACAACTGACTTGAGTTACGCTAAGGCACAAGAACTATGTGAACAGAGGAATGGTGGGGCTGAAGAGCTAGACTCTAAAACAGACCCAGGTCAGGAGATCTTTAATATTAGTATTCTTTTCCATCTAAACTTCGATTCAGACCAAGTATTTAAAATCTTTAGAGCCAGGAATCTGTCTGTGAGAGCTCAAAAAATAAGTTTTCTTTCTGCAGTATTTTAAATTAAAATTTAATGTTTATAGGTTTATGTTATTAGTGTAAGTATATTATTCTACATTAATAAGATTTTTCTATCAAGCATTAAAGGGGAAAGAATATCAGGGTCTGAAATAAATTTCAAATGCCAAAAATATTCACCCATTTCTTCCATTAGCCCATTTCAATTTTTCTTCTTTAAAAGTAAGGACATTTTGAAATTTAAATGCTTTGAAAAATAGCTTTCTTTTAACACATTCACCTTCATACACTGTTTAGCCCTATAAGTCAATATTATCATAGAGGCATGATATCACTCTACCAGATCAAGCATGTGATTCATAGTGGCCTTTGCTTCTGCTTAGGCAGTTTGGTAGATGATAAACTAAGATTTATTTATAAGACCAAAGACAGATTTTGTTGAAATAAAGTATCAAAAGTTGAATGTTCCAGCTTCCAAATGTTGATTTTATCAAGAACTGGTCTAAACAGTAGAAACAGTAGAACAAAACGGGCCTTTTTTTAATTTTTTTTATTTTAGGGTTAGGTTCAGAGATTCAATCTTGCTGATGCTGAGAATAATAAATACATCTACCAGAAGATTTCAGTTATTAATGCCGAGAAGTCTTGTGAATTTACCCACGTGATTAGATTTCCACAAGTTGTTTGTGAGTGTAGTTTTAACATAAAAGGGGGAAGTTGGAGTAGTTATGGTACTTAGATTGTTTGGGAATGATGAGAGTTGAACTTCTGTTTACTAAATATTTACAAATTACATGAAAGAACCTTGTACACTTAGGCAGTAACACTCTCATCTTTCTGGTCATGGTATAAAGACACATCCTTTTAGCTTGTCTTCATGGTGCATTGGGAATTCTTAATTCCTGGGGTTTTATTAAAAAAAAAAAATTCATATTTTCTTCATTCCTGTTATTTTAATCAATAAAAGTTACAGTTAGTTACTCATCTGGTTTCCTTCCCTTTTTTACATTTGTTTCCTACAAGTATTTCCTGTGCCCAAATCAAACCCATAAAATGTGTTTTCTCTTAATGCTTGATACATTTGTAGGTACACCACACCAAACTAAATTCATCCTAAGGCTGGTTAGAGATGCTCACAACAAGGAACTGAAGAAAACGGGACGTTTTGCTTCTCTCCCAGGTCTGTGCTCTATCACGCAGCCTGTCTGACCTGCTTATTCTCCTTGTTCTGCCATCCTCTTTTCCTTTTCTGCTAACCAGGAAGCAGGTTTTGCCATTCAATTTACTCCTACACTTTTCACCTTGACTTTATGTCAGTGACGGACGTTTTACAAATGCTTAAAAAAAAGAAAAGGCATAAAAAGCAACATCAGAACCAGTTTTAACTTCTCAGATGCTGTTCACCTGGCTACTTTCCAAAGCCGATAATTCAACAATTGCTTCAGAAGGACTCAATGCACAAATGTACTAGAAATAGGACCCCTTCTAGCCATAATTATTTTTAATAACGTTTTGCTTAATAGTGTTTCAAAAGGCTTTATATTGTCCTAATCTCACAAATAAAAGATGAGTCACCAGAAGGTTTAAATCTGACATTAGACCAGACAGTGGGCTTGGACATAATTTTCTGACTTCTCCTGTCCTTTGATGACAGGATTTCTTCAGTGCATTCAAACATATCATTTCTGTTGATTGTCCCACATGTATTATATGTGTCAGGATGAATCATGTCTCAGTACGCATGGTATAAAACTGTAATTCAGCTCTTATATATTTATTTATGTATTATATTAATTTTTTTAAGTGCCTGGTGTCCTAGCATCCATCCAGCAGCATCCAACATCAACCTAGCAACAACCCTTGACACACTGTCACGGGTTGCAGTGCAAAAGGTAACCGAAAAATGTGTATTCTATCACCATTTGTTGGAAACTGGGGTGGGCAGTGGTGTAATCTTCTGTCAATGTCCCAGCTAATAAGAAACCAGCTGGGGCAGCTTCTTTATCTCTTCCACAACCCATCCTCCCTCCAGGGAGAGATCTTCTGCTAATGGGCCATTGAGTCCACTGATAAACTTCCATCATCCCATTGGGAAATGCTCCAGCCAGGGGAGGAGCCAAGCATCCCAACCTGGATAAAAACCTGAGTTTTGGAACACCAAAGCAGCCTTTTCCACAAGACTCCCAAAGGAAGACCAGGCCCATCTCTCTCTACTGGACCTTCAGCTGAGGGCTGCACATTCCTACAGGATCACTGCTGCAACAGAGCCACAACTGCTACTCCAGAAGGACTGCAGGCACCATTGAATGGGACTGCTACCAACACCCTGACCCACAGGGTGTCAGGTTGTATTCTGACTCTGTCAGTGGGTTTGATTGTTTTGTAATGCTGCATGCTTGTTTTTAGTTCTCCTAAATAAAGAACTATTATTCCTATTCCCATATCTTTGCCTGAGAGCCTCCTTAAATCCAAAATTGTAATAATTTGGAGGGAGGGGGTTTACACCCTTCGTTCCAAGGGAGGCTCCTGCCTTCCTTAGCAGACACCTGTCGTTAAACCACAACAAATGGATTATAAAATTAACTTCTAGATCCTTAGTAAGTAAATATTTAATTGGTTAGCTGAAGATCACATGTGTCCTCCAGCCTTTCTCATTACACTGAAAGCTTACTCATACACAAGGATTTTATAGCAGTGTAAAAGGTAGACTCCATAGTTCTAGTTTAGAAATTGAATCAGTTTAATTTTAAATAGACTGACAGCTACAAACCACAACATGGCACTCAGTTGAATTTAAATCTGTTTTATTCACTCACTCCCTGTAGAAATTGAAGATATTGCAAGCCATATTTACATCTGTTTCAAAGCTTCTGAGCAGAGCAAGCTTAACTGAATTTTGTCCCCTCTCCTCCAAAACATGGGCAAAGCAACTTAAAGGAGGAGATGTTCAGCTATGAGCTGGCAAGTTCATCCCATCCTACCAGCTCTTTGCTCTCCTAGCCATCCTTCTAACCTGCTCAACCCAAAAGCCAGTGCTGAGAATCTGGGTTTAAATTAAATTAAACCAAATTAACTACAACAACATCACTGCCACTAAGAGCAGTTGTAAGTAAGACCCTAAATACAATTTCAGTAATACTCCAGTTATACATTACACATCTCACTAGGCTTGGACGGGTAAAGACAAGTTCTGTGTACATAGGGCAAATCTAAGCCTGCTGAATTAGACACAAGCATTCCTAAAACCTTTCAGACTCATTTCAAGTAAAACCTGGATTACCTTTCTAGGCACCAGGTGACAACAATGGAAATCACTCCTCTAGGAGATGTGGTCTTATTTGGCTCCTCTTCTGTAAAACTCTGCTCCTTGCAAAAGCTAAAATTGTCTTCAAACTGCACTGGCTCATTGAGCCTGCTCAGTTTCTCTCAGGACACCCTCACAAACCAAAATAAATTGGTCTAAGTGTTCAGTGTCCTTTCTCAGACCTGTGCAGCATTAATACAGTACTGAATTTCCCATGTATTTTAATCATTCAAAGGATCAAATACTAGTAAAAAAATATATAATTTAAATAGTGAGAGGATTTTCCTTGAGATTTAGCAGAAGTGAAGAATACTGTCCTTGTAAAATAACTCTGACCTGTACTTTTCAGGCAATTAATTTCCTTGAAATATAGACAAACACTTTATTCTTCAAACAATAATGACAGAATACACTTTAGTTTTGTCACCAGGATTTCTTTTTATTTAAAAGAACAACAGGAAATGGGGATGGGGGGGAAGAGTTCTATTAAAGAACAATTCACTGAAAGGTCTTTTAGCTGGCAATTGTCAGCACAGCTCAGGGCCAATGGATCAAATTTAACTCTCAAAAGTGCTGATGGTTGTATGAGTCTTCACAGTAGGGGCTGGCGCTCTGGGCCACTCAAGTTCAATTTTTGGTGTTACCACAGGATGTAGGAACTGGGATCTTGGTGAGCAAAGATTTGCTCCGTATTTGATGCACTGGGTAAAGTGGTATTCTTAAAATCACTAGCCTCCCAAGCAGCTAGTAAGCCAGCAGGAGGTTAGTAGGAAGAGAAAGTAATTGTCCTTTGTGCCTCTGAAAATATCCAATATTAAAGGATCCTCTTATGTATTACCTGCGTTTCAATCTACACTTGCAGCTCAAAGAAAAAGAAAGAGGCTGGAGGAGACAGAAAATAAAGCTGTTAGAAATATCACAGGAGACCCTCCTCAGGCTGTCATGAAGTATATGGTCTCCTCACTGAGAAACCTGTGCAGCCAGGAAGGATGAGTGCTCTGTAAGCCATAAAAAACTTGTTCAGACAATGCACTTTACATACACAGAGGGTACTGTGCATGTCCCTGTGTGTTCACCATGTGCCTGAAGAGGCCTGGGACCTCGGGAAAGGCACTGCAGGAGTTAACCTCAGACACTTATCCAGGATGTCCACAGTGCAGCCAGCACTGTGTGGACTCCACTGTGCATAAGTTATTGGAAATCCACTTTACACGCAGCCTCCGCTCTCCACACAGTGCCCAAAGAAGGCGGAAGTGCAGCACAACCAGCAACAGAATGCAAGTCTAATGCTCTGGTCTTGACCTGAATGTTATCTGTTAGCAAATTTCCCAAAATGAAGCAGATCTGGATGCCGATTTCACTAGTCCTACTCTTTGGTCAAAAAACTGAAAGGAAATTTACTTTGGATCTGGGCAAAATGTGAAAAGGAATGAAAATTCTCCAAAGCCCCCAGTGCTTCAGTGCTGCTGGAAAGGAGCTCACTCTTGTTTCAAGTCTCAATTCAAATGCTGTCTTAAACCAAATTTGGGTCTGAACTTAACTACATAATATATCCTAAGTGATTAACTGGACTACATCTAACGTCTTGAAGATACGGAGAATATAAGCAAAACAGATTACAAAAACCCCTGAACTTACAGTACAGGAGACTTAAAGGCTTTACGAGGACCATTCCAGTAGGGTCCAGATGCCCGCTTCCTCCCCAGCAACATTCCCACTGCCTTCTGTATGAGCACAGCTCTGCCTGTTCGGGGAATGTGTGAGGATACTCATGTTGAAAACAGGAAAAAGAAAACTTCTTTGCTAATAGGAAAAAAATCCTTGTAATAATACTAATCTATTTATAATGGTCAAAAAACATGACAGCTTACAATAACGTCAGAGCAGTGCTTTGGCAATATTTTAGCATACTGCTGTATTTTTAGAAGGACTGTTCATTTACTTTCTCCTAAATGCTGCAGTTCTTATTTTTCAACAAACGATCTGTTTTTTTTGGTGTATCATATGCCAACATCAGAGTGTTTTATCTCAGGGTAAGTAGGAACAGCAGGCAAAAACAAAGCTCCTGCACACACGCTGCTGTACAGCAGCACTGCCAGAGATGCCAAATCCCAGTCTCCTCCCGTGCTTTATGCAGTGAGAGCTCCGCCACTTACAAACTTGCCTGGAACGCGGCGCTGCGTTTTTACGATGAGTAACAGAGAACTGCTGGCTTTCTTCACCCTGAGCATTGAGGAACTATCCCACTCTAAACAATAGGGCTGACAGTTTAATGATATTGCTCAACCTAACTGATTCTAGCAAGCAGCATATACGATAAGAGTGTAGGAAGATGTGTTTAAGCACTTTTATGTTTTCTCAGCACAGGGTACCTTACAATTTCAAAATACATCTGCAAGCTACCTGTGAACTTCAGCAAAAAAACTGTTGAGCTCTCTGTTAAGTCTCACCTGGGCCTACAAGATCATGACAACAGGATGGTCACAGTCCCTAAGAGCCTCTAAAGCTGTAGCTCCAAGACCTACAGACAAAATCCACAGGCTCTTATTTTCTTTCTAAAAAGCACATATGAGCTTCCACTGCTTACAAAAACTTATACTAGGCTAAATTAAATACATGTGCACCCACATGTTAACTGAATTAACTTGAAACCACCAATACATCTCAAATGTCCATCTGTTTACACAAGCCACTTGCAGCTTTCAAGTCTTGTGCTCCTTATAGCGTAACTCTCAACCAAAACAGTCTAAGTGCAAGCAGAAAGCTCTGCTGTGAGATTTCCATGCATAATGACCATGTGTTTATTGGGTTTTCATGTTCAAATCATGTCAGAATAGACATGCTATCCATTTGCAAGATGCAACGCATCTGTGCCAGCCTCTCCCTCTTCAGCTGCAGAAGCCGTGTAAAACAAAGCTGGCTCTAACCTGGACAGATATTATAGTTAAATTTAAAATATCTCCCTTTGCAATTCCAGTTTGATAGCTGTAAATGGTACAGCTTGCAGGACAAAGAATTAATTTCTGAGGCAATAATGTATCTTCCAGGTCTGGGAAGGATTAAGAGCAGCAGATACAAGTAGCTGTTTTCAGGTAAGTTTCAGGTGATAAAATACTTCGATGAAAATCTTTGTACTAGCTCTTCATAAGAAAACCTTTGTACCAGCTCTTCATAAGAAGTCGCCTTTTAATCTGAGTGGCTCACTTCAGCAAGGCTGCGCACAGCTAGCTGGATTTAAACTGGAAGCATGAAAGCCAGGACACATTATCCTACAGTTCTACAGCTGGAATCAAACTTCCTTTCCTAATCTGAACTAAACTTAATATTTCACTCTTTGACAGAGATGGAATGAAATGCAGGTCTATTAAAAATTTTTAAAAAATCAACCAAAGACATTTTCTCTCTAATTTTAGGATATCGGTGGCTTTCCTTTTAGAAAAGGTCAATGTTAGCAACAATAGCAAAAGCCACCCAGGCTCTCAGAGAAAACGGTTCTCATCAGACACCATCCTCCTGGATGTCCCTACTGTATTGCTGTTGTTGATGCTGATGATTGCGATGTTGAACGCCTACAAATCTCCCACGTGCCTATTTCGTTGGCCTGTTTTGTTTAAAAAAAAAAAAAAAAAAGCTCGAGGCCATTATTCATGAGCAGTAAGAAAACAAATCACTCTTAGACCTACCCCTCTTGCAGATTCCCACACTTATTACCCAAAATCCCACAGCTCGCTATTGGTTCTACCCTTGACCAAAGTACAGGGCTAAGGCAGCATGCCATCCCCTGGGAAAAGCCGATCACGTTCCTCCCGGCGAGCGGCTCCGGTTATTCCAGGATCGCAGTCAGGCTGAAATAAAGTCCCCTAACTTTTCAGAGAAGGCAGCGCCCGCTCGCAACGCCAGTGCCTGGGGACTCGCGGGGACTCGCGTGGCCACGCTCCGCACTCTTACGGGGAAGTCGCTTTTCCCCCCTGACTCGCTTTCTTTTTGAGGGGAAAAGAGCCGAAACGAGCGAACTGAGAGCCTTCAGCAACCTTCCTAAGAGCCACCCTTCTGCTCGGACAGAAGCGAGGAAGGCACCTCGCAGAAATACGTACTCATGCCGGTGCCCCCCATCTCGGTGCCAGTGCGGTGCCCGCCGTACCCGCGCTAACCCCTGCGCGCTCCCCGGCAGCGGCGCGGCGGCCGCCGCCGCTCGGCACTCACGCACGGAGAGGCAATTAAAATAATTTAAAGCTTCCTGTCCGCCGGCTCCGCCGGGATCCCGCGGGCTGAGCCATGCCCGGGCAGGCAGGAGCAGCCGCTGCCCCGCCACACGCGCGGGCACCGCGGCCGCACCGCCCCCGCCCGCCCCCAGCCCGCA
>JAWWMU010000054.1:61012731-61029616 GCA_035048155.1 Cinnycerthia olivascens
CTACCAACACCCTGACCCACAGGGTGTCAGGTTGTATTCTGACTCTGTCAGTGGGTTTGTTTGTTTTGTAATACTGCATGCTTGTCTTATTTTAGTTCTCCTAAATAAAGAACTGTTATTCCTATTCTTGTATCTTTGCCTGAGAGCCCCTTAAATCCAAAATTGTAATAATTCGGAGGGAGGGGGTTTACACCCTTCGTTCCAAGGGAGGCTCCTGCCTTCCTTAGCAGACACCTGTCGTTAAACCATGACACACACAAAGTTGATCTTTCTGTCATGCTCATTGTATTCTGTAAAAAATTTTGTTTTAATCTCAGGGAAGATGAGCTTGAAATAGTTTATATGATAAAAATCTTGACAGAAATTTCTTGAAGATGGATACTGCTTTGTATGTTGTTGAAATGGTAAAAAGTCCTCTCTTATGCAAGTTGCTTGACACAATAATAGGTTATAGCTTTTTCAAGTATATTTTGAGAGCTATACAAGACAGAGTAAAAAGCCTCAAGGCTCATTGCAGTTTTACTGCTTGATTTTCTAGTAGGCTTCCAATTACTGACACTCATTTAATACATTCCACATAATAACCTTGTTCCTGACTATCCAAGTCCTTTTTCCAACATGGGAGTGATGTGGCAGCAGATATGATTACATGTAAGAGGTTTCTAGCTCCTTCAGCTGTTCAGGGTTTCACATGGAAATCTCAGAAGTTTCTAGAGGAAGTCTAGACATCTGTGCAAATGGGCTTGGTTACTTCCAAAGCCTCATTAGAAGAATGCCCCCGAGCCTTTCCTCTGTGTTGTCCCTGGCTCAGGAACTGTATGTGAATAGTCACCCAAACAAACCCCTTAAACCAGGCCTGTTAAACTCAACACCAGGAAGAGACAAAACCTGATAAAACCTGGCTAAGTCAGTAGGACCAAAGACATGCTTACGCTTAAGCAGGTGCTAAATCAAAATGAGCAGCTTAGAAAGGAATTCTGTGGTTTCTCCATTTTCTCTATGCTGTATGTTTGTTTATGGCTATTTATAAAACAATATAGCCAGTGGGTTAAAAGAAAGAAAAAAAAATCTTCAAATTAGTTACACTACTCAAAAAATAGGGATTAAACAAAGCAACACAAAATCATAAGGCCAATGCTTGTATTCATTTTAATAAAAAAAGCTGTATTTGAAGAGCAGTCACAAGTTGACTGATCCTTGACTAAACTTGAACTCTACATGGTCCAACGATTTACCATATCCCAGTGTTTTTCTCAAGGGCAACAAGTACACATATTGTGTAAGTACTCAAAAAGAGTCTACAGCAGATTTGAAATCTCTTGCATTCAAGAATAAATTCACTGCAACAATACAGGAGGAGGAGTTGAATGACTTTTGTACTTTCTAGAAATTTATGCTTTTCTGGCGTTTCATTGACTAATCAAACATGCTCCTACAAGGGAAACTCATAAGCATCAGCAATTTAAAACACAGTCTGTGAAAAGGACAATAATCAATTTTACAGTATAAAAGGGCAGAGAGGAGAGGGCTGAACTAAATTAAAACAATTAAAAATTGCATAGGGGACTGAGAACATGGTTATCACATATAGATGACTGCCACTACATTCAAGCTGAATCAATGAGCAAGAAGAGAGAAACCTCATGGATTGAGAACTGGCTGAATGACAGATCTCAGGTGGTTGTGATCAGAGTCTAGTTGGAAGCCTGCAAGCTGTGGTGTCCCCAAGGGTCAGCCTTGTTCAACTTACTCATCAATGACCTAGATGACTACCACCACATTTCTTGATGATACAAAGCTGGGAAGAGTGGCTGATCCACCCTGCAGCTGAGCTGCCTTTCAGTAAAACCTGGACAGCTGGGCACAGAGGAACCCAGCAAAGTTCCACAGGAGCAAATACCATCCCTGCACCTGGGTAAGAATAGCCCCAGCACCAGCATAGGCTGATGACCTGCTGGAAAGCAGCTCTGCAGAGAAGGGCTGGGGTGCCCTGGTGGACAAAATGCTGTCCATGAGCCAGCACTGTGTCCTTGTGGCCAAGAAGTCCAGTGACATCCTGGAGTGCATTGAGAAGAGCATTGCCAGGAGGTCAAGGGGGTTTTTATCCTCCTCCTTTGCTCAGCCTTGCTGGAGTGCTGTGAAAATGTTCAAGACAGTCCGTTGGAGGGTTGTGGGGACTATTAAGGGTCTGGAGTTACAAAGAAAGGCTGGGAGAGCTGGGCCTTTGTAGCCTGGAAAAAAGATGACTCTTATCAATGCTTCTTAAGGGCAGGTGTTAAAAAGTGCTTGTGCTCTGTGACAGGAAAAAAGGGCAATGGGCACCAACAAACACAGGAAAATCCATCTGAATAAAAGGAAAAACTTTAAAGGTGACAGGGCACTGGACAGGCTGCCCAGAGAGACTATGGGGTGTCCTTACCTTGAGATGTTCAAAACTCACCTGTACTTGATCCTGTATAACCTGCTCCAGGTGAGTAGAGAGATGGGACCAGAGGATCTCCAGAGGTGCCTTCCAACCTCAACCATTTTGTGATTCTGTGAAAGGCAAAGAAGAGTGTCAAATAAGGGAGATGAGAGACAGAAGGGAAAGAGAAGGAAATTGCTGCAATTCTGCATTAAGGACAGAAGAAATTACTAAACTGGCATATGTGCCTTCCTCACAAAAACACCATTCCCGGCAACTTTTTTGGTAGTTTCAAGAAGTCAAGGACTAAAAAAACCCAGAAATTGTGCAAAAGTTGCACTGCATTCTTGTGCTCATGACCAGTTCCCTTATGTTAATTTGACAGATGACCAGGAGGACTCTGGGGCAACACTATAACATCCTTTTCATAAGCATTCCAGCTTGTGTGCTGAGGCACATGTGTCCAGACACCAAGCTGGATACTCTTTTGGTACCCCTGTGTGCACCTTTTCTCTAGGTCTTACTTCCAACATTGTTCATAGCCCATTTTCTACAGAATTAGGGTTAAAGTTGCCAGATTTTGTGTCTGCCCTCCATTAATGATTTAAGAAGGAACAGCTTCAGAATTTCACTAGGTCATTAAATTCCAAAGATAGTTTTAAATCCTATAGTTGAGAATTACTGAACAGGTGAAGCCTACAATCTGTAGGTCATCATCTCAGGCTGCTTTTGAAAGCCCTACAGATTGTTGTTGGTTTTAGGATTATTTCATTATCCACCTAGGAGATTTTATTTACTCCGGAGGCATTGATTCTCAGGGGGCTGGCAAAAGAAATATTGTGAGCACAAGAGAAGAACAGCTCAGAACAGCCTGATATTTAATCACAGGCTGTAAATATCTTCTACAGACTTGTCTGCAGCTGTCACTAAGCATAGAAAATTACTACATTAGTCAGCTTCCTTTATATTTTTCTTAAGGGAGATCTTAGAACGTTAGTTAAATTACATTTCAGGTTTAAGGATAATAAAACTATGTATTCCTCATGGAAAAGTAAAACATTATTATGATAGAAAAGAAATAAAATATAACAAAATTATAGCAACTATACCAAAGCTAAAGGGCCAAACTTTGCCTGATTCTCTGTCTTCCCATCCATAGGGCTGTAGAGTTCAACAGCCACAGGAAGAATTCAGGACTGCAGGGGAGGAGAATTGCTTCCCTGGCTCCTGCAGCTTGGACAACCAGCATGAAGCAATCAGGAGGATAATTAAGGAGAAGATGCTACAAGAACCTTGTGTCTTACCAGGAGTTCCCAGCGCTAGTGTAACTCAGAGTTTAAGTTTTATCAAAACATCTTGAAAGAGAACTGGAAGTCTCACTGCAGTATAAGCAAACACATAATCTTTACCAGCTTTCCTAAATTCTGCTTCTTTCTCCTCTTCCCTTAAAATATTTTGGATTGTGTAGCAGGTCCAACTCTGCAGTCTTTGCACTTGAAGATGTGACACACTAATAGGGTTTGTGGATTTTTGAATCCACCAAGCTTTTAACATGTTAAAAGCAAAGAATATTCATTCTGGCTTTCCACCTCAGCCCTTCCTGCCCCCCCCTCCCCCTCCCCAATCCTCCCCCAAAGCAGCAGAGGTGGGGAGCCATGCCTCTGATTCTTTCTCACTCACTGGAATTTTGCTTTTCTGTGTCAGCTGGGCCTCCCTGCTCACAATCCTTGAAGGCTGAGGTCTACCTAGAGTACAGAGAAAATCTTATGTGAGCAATTGCAGCTGCAGCATTTTGTTTCTTTGTGATCCTGTATGTACTGTTTCAATCTTATTCTGATGGTTACATTTGTATCTAGATTTTAAGTTTCTAAGCTAGGAGAATTTTTGTTAAAAGATACTGTTTTCCCTGGTATTTGTTACAATTGGCTGCATTTGGAGTATGTCAGGCACTTAGTCAGCTGTTCTGCAACTGAGACTTGTTTTTCTTCTTTTTGTCCCTTTCATCCAGTGGAAAAAGTTTCCTGCTGCTCTGCCTATTGATATTTGATATCCTATCTCCATCTGATGTACATATTTAACTTTTAAAGAACAGCATGTCAGCTAGCTTTGCTAATTAAGACTCTTTCTGGTTTTGTACTCTTTGGTTTTCTTTTGTTTTTTTGTCTTTTTGGTTTTCATTGAAAGATTATTTTGGAGGTATTACTTCTCAGAGGATTGACTTTTTCTAATCCAGCTCCCTCTTCTTAACAATAATAATTTTTAAAAATCACTTGCTCATGCTTTGTAGCAATGTGTTTAATCTTCAGCATTAAAGGAATGCTTAGAGGAAGCAAAGCAGCCAGCCAGCAGCTTTTTTGAATGTCTGCTTCCAGTCATTATAATGCAAGAAAGTAGGGAACTTGGGAGATTTGGTTTTAGTTTTTCTAGAAGTGTTTTACATTCTAACAGCATTCCTCATAATCATCTTTCCTCCTCTCTCTTTCTCTTTTTTTCTTTTTTTTCTTTTTTTTTCTTTTTTTTTTTTTTTTTTTTTTTAACAGGAAATAATCTATTGGCCACAGCAGCAACTACTTACAGTGGAAAACAACAGTGGGAAGTCATTAATATATAGTTATTGATCATGTTACTAAAAGAAAGTATAAAAGCTGTCCACTGATCTTTTTATGATGATTAAATGACAAAAACGCTTCCAAACCATTCAGTGAACACTGAACTCCCTGCTTACCTTTACAAGTCTTTGTTTCCCACTGTCTTTGGGAACAGGAAATTCCAAGTGATAAAAACCCACAAGTACACAAAAGCAGGAATACTGAGGGGATGTTAGAAGGGTAGATTAACTAATGCTGTCATCTCATGGATTAATTGCTTAGATTTATGTATTTATATAAAAATCTGCAGTGGTGTTCATAGTCCCTCAATGGTGGACATGTGAAATTCGTTGGATAGCAGCTCTGGGACAATAATTTCTAGTTCAATAAATCATGGTCTTCCTTTGCTTTGCTAAGTTGCATAAAGTCATTGGTTCAATGTCAATTTCCATGTGATTCTTAAAGTCTCCCCAAACCAGCACTGACACAGCCTCAATCAGATCCTTCCTCACAAGGCAGCACCATAGTGTGACAAAGGAAGTAGAACAAACCCAAATACCTGAACCTCAGAATCTATTAAAAAAAACCCAAAAAACCCCCCAAAAAAACTCCCACCTTTAAAATATTCTTAATGAATTAAAGGTCACAGCTTATTGGTAGTTCATTTTCTGCCAGTCAGGGATTTACATTTCCTCCACCAAAAGGAAAACCTTTCTACCATTAAAGTTGATGCCAGAACCTAAACTGAACCTAAATTTCTGACCAAAATTATTTTCCCTAAAATAACATCTCCATTGCTTACTCTTTTATAAAGCAAACTCCTTAATTGCTTCCAGAAATATTCTGGGCTTCTGCTCCTCTCTGATGTATTTTAATTTGCCCTTTTTATCTTTGTGGTGTTTTGCATCATTCTTTCCTCAGTTAGCTTCTCAAATTTGATCTTCATAATTCACTGGATGCTTTCATAAAAAAAATAAAAAAAAAAAAAGTGAGACTTCTCTTGGATAGAAAGGATCACTGATAAGAGTTTTACCTGGTCAAAAGAGCCTTGCAAAATCTGAATTTCATATGGCAAGGATCACAGAGTAGAACAGAAACACAAGAACAAAGCATGCTTTTGATTCATTTGCTGAAACTATAATCAAGATCAGAAAAAGGTTAGAAAATGGAATGTAATTAGCACAAGGTTTGAGGTTTTTGACTACTGTATTGGGAAATACAACCTTAATTGGATGAGGGGGATGATAGAAAAGATTCATTATAGAGAACCTGAGGCTTGAAGTTCAAGAAACATCTGAAATAGGCACAGAATCTGCCATGGAGAAGCACTTCTCATGTCTATGACCCTCTTTTAAAAACCACAAAAGCAACTGTAGTTTTACATGAGAAAAAGGCGTTCCATGTGAACACAAAGTGAGTGAAAGCAGTACAGGCATTTAAAAATTAAGATAAGCTGTTTCCATAGGTATAGTCTATGGAAACTTTTTCCAAAAACTAATCGTTACTTCTATGATCCTTATCAGCAAAACAGGGAATTCATGTAATAAAAGTGATGTAAAATGAATTTAGAATAAATTAAAGAAAGGCATTTTTAGCTGAGACAAGCATATAGAAAATAGCGCTTTGGGCAGATTAGGTAAATTTGGTGACTTAAAAATTTTAGAGCTGATAGTAATGCATGCAGTTGTTGCACATACCAAGTTAAGGAAAGTTAAAATAAAGGTGATCAAATCTCATTCTAATTAAGTATAAATTAAATTGTCAAAAGGAGGCAATTTTTTCTTCCAAACTTTTTTACTGCATTACTATCTATTTTTAGGGAATATTAAAATATGTTCATCTGTTTTTGGAAGCCTCTGCTTCTTGAATACAGCTGGTAATAGAAGAGTGGATCACTGACATAATCTGGCATTAGATTATTTTTGGTGTCTGTGGTGGAAAGCCACCGGGTCTGCAAACCTCTGCAGAAATTTGCAGTGAGAACCATATATTGCATTGTGTATATATTCAAAAGGACGCTAAAATATTCATTTAGCCATCTTTAGTATGTTTTAAATTTCCTGATTTGGTGCTCTGTAAGAACTAGAACCTTTTCCTACATTGAGAATTCAGAACAAGTGCTGCTGCAAGTTGGTGTGGAGATCTCAGGATAATGGTGTCCCTTCACCAAGCCTTTCTGTTGCCTTAATGAGCTCCCCCACACTTCAGGGGCTGCTGAGGAAATACGGATCCCCAGAGGGATAATTCTTAGTTGTTTTTTCATGCACAAGCCCAGCTGTGCATCAACTGGTATTGCATGTGTAGGACACACATAGATTAGGTTTTCGTTTCTGTACCTCTGTTTTTATAATTGTTCTGTGAATGGACCTCACTGTATTTTTATAAACTTGTCTGTTTCACTAATATGAAACGCTTGTCAGAAAGGCAGAATGAATCCCAGGATGTATTACTAAACTTAGTCACAGCAAGGACCATCTGTAAATCCAGAGGTACGTGGGGTTCAAGAAGTAGGGAGACCATAGTACAAACTCTATTGAGACATCAGCTGAAACACCATGTCCAATTTAAGTCTCATACATTAAAAAACAAACCAGAAAAACAAAATAAGTATGGATAAAGGATAATAGCATAATAAAGTAAATGGAGATTCCCACCCTCTTGTAAGAGAAGCCTGAAGCTTGACTAGTTCTACCTAGTACCAGAAGACCTGTTTGTGGACAGCACCATTCATCATAAGTTTCTGCACAGATATATCCTGAAGGCAAAGTATACATTTAGGCCATAAAAAACATTGATGTGCAAAAAAAATAAATCAGGCATAAACTGGAGCTCTAGGTGGAAATTTCTAATTGTGCACAGAGGTCCTAAAACGAACTTCAAATATGAACAATGGGGACAAGAAATATTTCAATTAAACAACAACAAGCCACAAAAACACACAAAAAATACCCCATAACCACAATCAAACAACAAGCAAAATTAAATTGCAAGAATCCTAATCACCCTGTGCTCTTCACTGAATCAAAAATAGTAGGCTTCTTAATGCTGGGTAATGTAACATCGATAAGGAATACCAGGCATTCTCAGGAATGCTAGATGTATTCAGCATCCCAGTATTTTCAGTTGCTGCAATTTGGAATGAGGGGAGTTATGCAGAGAAGCATAACCCAGTGTACAACCAGCCCACCCCCAGTTAAAAGTTTTGACACTTCTGTGCAGCCCATCTGACTATGTTGTTATAACAGAATTATTCTTTTTCCAGATTACTTTTTAGCTGTACCAATTTCAACTACCTGATTTTGTTCATCACAATTTAAATATTGCCAATTAACAAAGCTGTGAGTGAGGATTGCATTTTTCCACATAACAAAGTCATTTTCAGCAGTTGTCACCACCAAAAAAAATGTCACCACCATGAATAGAAAAAAAAAAACCTGATACATACCTGGTTTATGAGGTGAAGGTTCCCTCTCCTCTGGGAGCTCAGTATCACAGAGAGATTTGAAATACAACTTCTCTAACAGCCTGCTCTGATAACACAGCCTCAGTTAGAGGCTAGGAAAGATCAGAACTGCAAAACCTGTATCTGAAAGACTGAGCTGTTACTTCTCTGCTGCAAGCAGATAACTAAAAAGTGTCCATGGAAACCATTTTTATGCTTATTTAACAAACTCTGAGCAAAAAAGTCTTTGAAGATGTGAATTACAAAGGACAGGCAAATATCTAAAATGGCAGGGGGACTCACCATCCTTTCCACACTTTTCTACCGGTAGCATCAACCCCGAAGATATTTTGCCTCTTAGTTCTCTCCCATGCTCTCATCTGTCTAAGGCACCATGCTAAGGATTCCTGGCTCAAAGGGTATCAGTCCATGACAGTTAAACAAATCGTGTGTGCATGTCAAACACTTCATAAAGTGTCCATGAGAATTCCTACTCAGGGATAATAAGCCAGACACTTGTAGCAGTTTCCCCTAGGCCTTAACTCAGCTCTTAGACTTTGAGTAGTCTGACTACACCAACTACCAACCCACATCAGTGGCTACACATAAATTCAAATTTATCTGTAGTACAACATATCTATCGGGACAGTTCACATGTTGTCTTATCTCAGAGAGAGTTAAAAACCAAAACCAAGCCCTACATGCATGTGTTTATTAAGCAAGACTGTCCATGGCAGATTTTCAAGAAAAACATTTTAAATGTTATCTGAGACAATTTGCACTCTTTTAAACTTGAAGATCAGTGCTATCAAGCTGTTTCCCCACATATGCAAACAAAAACAAGGTTAAAATAATATTAGATCTGTCTTAATTTCAAAACAATCCTCCAAAATTAAGTGAAGACTGATGAAGTGATTCATCTATTGATTTGAGGCACTGAAGCTTACCATAGTACTTTGAGATTATCTCTGGCATAAAAGGAAAATCACTGGAAAGGAAAGCCGCAGATAAAATAGGAAAACTCCTCATGATAGCAGTTAATTCTTCAGATTTAGAATTAGGCCTTCACACAGATCACAGCTATGCTTTGTAACAAATTCTTGGAATGGTTGTCCTTTGCAAACTGTTTATATACATTTCTTCACTGGGGGGTTCAGTACTCACGGCAATAAGATCAGGAAGCCCAGTAGGTTTTCATACTACTGAAAAGTCAACTGTGAAATATCTCAAGACTGGGAGTGTAAAATTATGACACAAATTTAGTGAACATGTTCAAAAATGAGGATAGATGTACTGGAATATTTTTATTTCTCCTTGCCTTTTTCAGACTGCTAAAATTAGAAAAGTATGGTCTATTCTTAGTCCTTATATTAATAACAGCAAGATAGTGGAGATATTTTTTTACTCCTAGAGCCTAAATTGTAGGATACAGCTCTCACAGGATGGCAGTCATATACTTGTGTACATGAAAACTCTCAACTACTGTAGAAAGGCATTTGATTGTTACTTAAATACAGTAGTGTGTCTCCTTATTTTGGTGTAATATTAGAGGGTTTTTTTTAACTTTGGTAGAATTTTCCCAGCTGCTAGGTGCTTTGGTGCTAGGAAGATGCACAGTAATTTTGCCGAATTCTTCTGTATAATTCAGCAACTTATTTAGCAAGTATTTCTCAAGTCGTGCTGTTCATAATAATCCTGGCTAAGAAAATCAAAGTAGCATCTCCCTCAACTGCTATCAAGAAATAATTCCAAGGTGGTGATCATATAAAAAGCAGAGAAAGATAGCACAGGCCTGATGAATGAGAATTTTTGGGCTTTGAAGGCAGTCTGAAGACACTGTCCTTGCATTTCAAAAGCCCCATAAATTTTTGTTAACAGGGTCAAATGCAACATTGAAAACAGATCTGCCTGGAATGAATTACCCAAAAATAAGCACCGATGATAGGTTTCTCCTTCAGCCAGCTTTTACTGGACAGGAGTTTTTACTTGAGAATTAAGATGGTAAGTAGTTTGAGTTTGTTCAAATGGCTAATAAGAAAGTGAAGTGAATTAATTCCCATTAGATAATAAGGAACAATCAATAACAAGACCATCTATCTTCTTTTCACTGTACATAATTCAGTTATATGAATCCACAGCAATATATAAATTAAGAGTTTTTCAAAGGTTTGTGGGGTTATCCTGCAGTACTTGAACTTTTCTGCTTTGTCTGTGAATGGATAGTTCTGTCTGACCTAAGGTGAGAATGCATTCAGGAATAAAGATAGGTCTAAAATAATTATTTGCTTTATTAGAATTATTCGTCTTGTTCCATTAACCTATCAGCCATGGATAAGAAGACTCAGAACTCAGATCCTGAGCCTCGTCAATCTCCTTTGGCTTGACATAACACAAACCCCTCTGTATCACGTTTTGACAACAAATAGGTATCACTGTGTAGACACAGCTTGAATTCCACCTTTGTAAGAAGCTGGATGTGAGGCATTACATGCTTCTAAAACCCAAACTCGGCAGTTTGTTTTGTTAGTCAGTTTTATTTTTTATACATTTAATACTTTAACATTTAATAACTCACTTCACCATGTGCATTTCAGATGAAACACATGAAGCAAAAGCATCACATGGTTATTAAGAACTGCACTCACTCCATGTTTTAGAATATAAAGATTTATTGTTTTGATTATAATCCACTTTAATGTCTTTAATGCACCAGAGAATAACTTGCATATCTTGTGAAGTATCTTGAAGACTATTCTAAAGATAGTTTATGCAGTTACTACAGTTAAAATTATCTCCTTGGCAGCACAGACTGACCTGGGGACCAGTACTCGTGCTCTTGTTTTCTGTGCCATAGTTGCTGATGAGACAGGGACAATGGCTTTAATAAGCATTAAAATTCTTCAAAATTGCAGGATCATCACCTTTAATTGTGACAGCAACTTCAATATATAAATATATACATTCATTAATATGTCCATGGTTTGGTGTTGTACCTGAATAAATGGTCTATTTATTATATTTAGGCAGAAAAAAGGAAAATATCACCATAACCTAAGGTAAGGTAAGGTAAGGCAAGGCAAGGTAAGGTAACATAATGTAATGTAACGCAACATAAGGAGCAAATATAACTGTTTTAATAACTGGGAAGTGTAATACATATTACTGACAGAAATATCTAATTTGTCTCAACTCTTAAAAGGAAAATAGGCAGAAATTCTGAAAGTGTCACTGAAGTACTATTTATTCTTTTAATGCTACAAATACTGTTGCTGACAACTACGTTTTATTAAATTATTTACTAGGTATTGACTAATTAACTAGGACATTGTACATGGGAAGGACTCTGAGTAGCTATTATTATTCTACTGCTTGTAACTCAATATCTTTGCTAGAGCAAGTGCACATGGGTTCTAGTTCAGTCTCTGTGAACTGATATCCCAATTATGCCGTTGCCATTGATAAAAAGCACCAAATCATACGCAATCTTATTTCCCTCACAGAACTGTGAGAAAGAGAAATGATATCAAATTAATAGCTGACAATGTGGCATCAGATCCAATTGTTGTTTGATTCCCCCTGAATGAATTGCATTCATTCCTGTGTTAGTGAATACTTATTTTATCCAACTTCTTTCAAGTCTAGAAGGAAATCGAGACCTTCAGCCACCAATAGTATAAAGAAACAGAATTATTATTATTTCAATGGCTCTCTATTTTTACAAAGGCTCTCTATTTTTACAAACTGCTTGATAATGGACCAAACCCCAAACTGCTGAAGTCCACAGAAGATTGATATGAGTAAACTGTTGGAAAGGTGTCACATTCAGAAGAATACAAAGTGTTAAGATCTCATTTCCAAAGGAAATAATTTCATTTGATATACAGGAAACAAGTGTACATATAAAAACCCCAAAAATATAATTTTAGGACTATGACATATGGGTTTTATTTTGACACACTTTAATATAAGCCTTGAGAATAATTATTGGCTTTTTTTTTTTTCCTTAAAGGACAACTTGGTTTTATTCAATTCACTAGTTCTTCATGGGAACATTACTTTGAATATTATTTGAATTAGAGTTCATTGGATAAGCTTTTTCCATATTTATTGTGGCATATTTAAAAGATACATAGATGTAGAATTAGGTAATTTAGTGGTAGAATTGGCAGTGTTAGGGTAATGGTAATTTAGAGTCAAAATGAAGTACATATTTCAAGTTTGAATTGATCCTGCTCAGGCTTCCATCCTTCCCTTACCACACTGTTATATTAGAGATTCTTATGATAGCAGGATTTTGTTCCAGTAGATAGCAACAGATATCAATACTGCTCTAACCTTGTGTTTAAATTGTCTAACTACAGTGAGCTCCTCCAGTGTAAATCAGAAGCTACAATAAGGAAGCCTTGTTCATAATAAACCCCATCTCTTCATTTCAGGGAGACATTTTCACCTTACTGATTTTATTGTGGGGATTTCACTCCATCTTTTAATCTAACAGAGGGATTAAGGTTGCAGTGTCAATCAGATACTTACAGGTAATTATAAAACACAAGTGACTGGGATTTTGCCCTTATCCCAGGATTTGCCCACCCAAATCCTTGCAGTGGAGACACAGCCGAGCACATATAAAGCAGAAGGAAGTTTGGTTTTTCTCTGGGATGCAGAGGTTCTTTACTAAGGATCCATATGGAACCTCTAAGAGCATTATTAAAAATATTTTTGGATTGTGTCCATCAGATTTAACCCGGATGGGTTTGAAATGTGTGGTTAGTTTTACAGAGAAATATAGGGATTTTTCCAGAAACCAAAATCTGACACTGCAATTTCTTTTGTTGATAAGAGCTGAAAGATTACTGTTTTAAAGACTACTTATGACAGTAACTCAAGCAGAAACGGAGCCAGTATCTTCTGTGGACCAGAGAAAAAAAGCTTTTTTTTCTATGTTTCAAGAAACTAAAACCCCTCCAAAACGTTTTTCATTCATTTCTGTTTAAATCAATTCAAGGCAATATAAACCAAAAGTACTTTTCCCTGTGGATAAGAGACAGCCCACCATATCCCAGATCCTGCCGTAACCTGAGGAAAACCTAGACCACCACCTTCTAATCTGTATCTTGAAGCGTGGTAAACCAATATAATTGAAACCTACCCTGATGTGATGGGTCAGCAGACTGAAGTTACAAGGAAAACCTTATCTTTGAAGTATCAATTTCCAAACTAAGGGTTCAACACGCATATCTATCACAAATTCTCTGTCTTACTTAAAACTGAAAGGATCAATACATTTAAGTGGCAAAATCACCCACAAAAAACTCAATCGTTCTGACACGGTTCCACACAAGATGCCTTTAATGTTGTAATTAGCAATATTCTTGATTGTTTAGTTGAGTTAGTGCAATGCCTGCTCAATTAAGATAATGCTGTTCTTTAAGCACATAGTAGTTGAAGCAGGACTTCTGTTATCATGACTTACTAAAACATCACTTCTAATCAGAAGGGAAAAACCTCAGCAAGAAACAATCTAGATACTGAAATGCAAAGTCAGATATCACATCTCTTTTTTCTTATTATGAAAATACACCTTTTAGTAGTTTCTGTGGAGTTCTGGCATGCATATTACTGAGCATGTACATACTATAGCTTTAGTTTCCAGTATATCCATCATATTTGCTAAAATCAATGGAAATTTAATGCTATTTTGGAAGCCTCAAGTAGTTTATAAATTCTAGGGTATAAGGATACTTTCAGCTGAGTACCTGCTATCTTCCACAAGCCCCTGCTGGCCCCAGAGAACTGGAATGCTATTGGCAGGATATGTTGCTCTTGGCAGGGAACATGTTAATTTATGGAAAGGCAGATCTCATTCTGCCTGTATAGAAAATCCTCAGCCCCAAGGTAGTTCTAATACACCAATCAGGTTTCTTAATGCATTAAATAATATCTATCTTTGCAAGTACCTAAAAACCAGATTTGAACTGGTTCTCCAAAATAGGTGTTTTCTTATTTCTAGTACTTTGACTTTGGATCTCCACTGAAAAAAATGGATCCTCAGAAATCTTTCAAGAAAAAAATACGGATTGTATTTATCCCTGTATTTCATAATCCTAAAGAATGGGAGGTGTTCACTAGGCAACATTTGTGGAGCTAGTTAGAAAGAAGAGCAAATAAACAGAAGTTTTGTCAGAAATAAAGAACACATGACAAAGTTTACTTTTATGTTGTTTTTACTTGTTTGAAGTCCAGAATTTATTTTACATTCCCTCAATCTCGGGCTCTAAAACAGTACACCAGAAATAAAACAATGCCAAATAATGCTGTATGTAACATGGACATGAAGGAATGTTTGGGGTTTTTGTAGTCCCATCTGCTGGTAGTTTTCTACTGTAACAAGGAAGTTAAGAATGGTTGTGTTCACAAGTAGTGTAGTGGATCAGTTGGCCCCATTTTTAGAGTGAAGCAGTGCTGAGGACCCATCATCCACACCACACACAGTTCTGGTGGGTTATTTAAACCTGGTTTAATTTGCTGCCACAGCCCAAATGCCCTAAAACACCTACACAGTGTATTTGATGTACTGCTACCTTACCCTTTTCAGTTCGTATGCTGTATAACTGCCTGATTATGTCAGAGCCAAAACAATATTTAAGCAGGTGAGATCAGGAGATTCCACTCAAAAAGTTAATTTCTGATCTAAACTAAACCCTTAACATTAGTAGCATGTTTTCTGTTTCTGAATTCCTTCCTGGGTCTTTAGTCTTCACAGCTGTCCTGCTGTCGAGGTTTAGGATTTTTCCTTTTGTTTCTTTCTCTCATGGAATTTTGTCCCATCTGTCGCTAAGAAGCCACAACGATACTTAAGAGAGACAAAAGAAGTTGCCACGGGCAGGGTGCGGCTGGCTGCTGACTTAGCTGGGGGGTTTCTCTTGGAGGACCGGAGAGACCGCGAGGTTTGAGCAGGGGAAAAGGCGTCTGGGGCAGTTCCGAGCTCTCGTCCCCTCTCGGCAGTCGGAGGGGGAACAGGGTGTGGTCGCTGTGGGTGAATTTCGCCACCACTGCTGGGTTCGGTCTCCTGCCGCCTTTTTCTACCCTGAGTAAAGCTTCTTGTGGGACCGGCCCTTGCACTGGGACCTTATTAATACTCTACCTCACTACAGAAAGACCCTTTCACCATCTGTTCGGCTACCTCCGGGAAAACCCCGAAACCACCTCCAGGGGAGCCTCTCCCGGCCGCGTTCGGGAGCGCGGCTGCCACTGCCCAGCCCCCCCGTTGCTTTGCCACTGCTTCGGGTTTTTGCTACACTGCAGCCACGCACCCCCTGCCTGCTGGCTCCTGCCGCAGCTGCCGAGTTTCCGATACTCCTTGCTCGCTGCCCTTGCGGGGCAGTCCCTGCCGCAGCCCATTTCTCTCAGCCTGCTCGCCATTTCCCGTGAGGGAGGCGCGGCTGGCCTGGCGGCACAGCGCCGCCTGCCGCTGCGGGGGCATCATCGCCGCCGCGCCCGGAGCTGCCCCGGAGCGGGAAGCGCTTCCACAGCGGGGAGCGGCCGCTCCGCGCGGGCTCGGTCCGCTCGTACCTTTGGCGTCGCTGCCGTTGTTGTTACACATACGCATACTAGTAATAAACTGTCAATCCTTTCCCCATGGCTTTGCCTAAAAGCTCCTTACTTTCAAAGTTATAATAACTCAGAAGAATATTCTCCCACCTTCCTTGGCAAAAACCTGTCTTTCAAACCAAGACACCTGCATTAGGAGTAGTCTCAGAATAATGGAATCATTTAGACTGAAAATGACCTTCAAGATTGAGTCAAACCTTTGACCCATCACCACCTTGTCAACTAGACTACAGTACTGAGCGCCACATCCAGTCATTTCTTGAAGACCTCCAGGGATGGGGACTCCAATACCTCTCTGGGCAGCCCATTCCAATTTTTGGCAACCTTTTCAATAAAAAAATTCTTAATGTCTAACCTTGTTATTAGAAAATCACCTCTGGGGTGGGGGCTCGAGCGGTTGTGCACACCACCACTGCTCCCGTGGACACCACTGCTCCCTTGGACGATGCAAAGAAAAAGGAGTGCAGGCAGTTTTGCCCAAAGGCAAAATTGGGGCTTCTAACCTCACACGAGTCCTCTGAAAAACACCAGGTAGCTTGTGGGCCAGGGATGTCATGCTGGTCCTGGCCTACTGTGGTCAGGGCGAATTCTAAAAATTGGATGGAGAGACAGCTCTGCCTTTTCCTTACATAGTCCTGCAATTCGTTTTGTTCACTTTGTTCGGGCTCGTTGTTCTAGGAGTATTTCTTTTTAAATGGAGGCTTTGCGCCGCTAATTTGCATATTCCACCTTATTCCCCACCTCCGGGAGCCATTTTGGGGACCAGTGGCAGTTTCACCCGATGGAATGGGAAGGTAAAAGAGGAATTACAGCTTGGGGTTTTAAACACTGGGGGTAGGG
>JAWWMU010000054.1:61046205-61096871 GCA_035048155.1 Cinnycerthia olivascens
AAAATTTCAGCCAGGTCAGAGAAATCAAATCAGCCCAGGCCCAGCCACTCCAGGCCGAGCAGGGCCGGCCTAGGCCCGGCCAGGCCCAGGCTGCCGCCTCCTTCCGAGGCTGGAAGTGAAGTGTCCCCTCCTATGGTTTCTTTTTTGTTTCAAGAGTGTGTCTTTACAAAAAAACGCAGCAGCCTCATTGGTTGAATTGAACAATGCCACCCCACGACAGATGGTGATACTAAAACTATGTAGTCTTCAAGCCTACTGTATTTTGCCCTAAGTTTACTGCATACATTTATCTAGTTTTGAACTCCCTTTTGCAAATTCAAGACTAGAAATGTAGCAGCCACTGTTTTTTTATTGTCTTGGTATATGGAAATAGCTTTACATACACAGTATACCCTTTCAAAATAAATTACTTTAGAAGTAATCCAGCCATCTTCAAAAAGCTTTTTTCTTTTTCCATTGCTTTATCATGTTTTTTTTCAACTTGTTTTTTCCTCCCTCCTTATTTTTTAGTCTGTGGTTAGAATCATGTCAGTAATAATGTCAGCACAACTCAAAGAATTATTGTATGTTAATTTTTCATTATATGACCAATGCCGTGAATTTTGCTACCATAGGGCAAGATATTTTGTGGAATTATTTATGAAAGTGTGGTTACTTCTTAAATGATGTTTTAAATTGTGGTGTTTGAAGCCCAGAAGATTCTTGGCTCCATCTAATTGGACAATTTTTAAGCACGTTAAATTAGTTGATTCAGCTTTACTTTGATAGCACTGCTTTCAAAAATTTTTCCTAGCAGATAAGTTGAGTATTACATTCAGATGGAGTTGTATTAAATATTTCATGCAGTTTATCTCCTAGACATGTTAAAAATATTACCAATTAGGAAGCTGTCTTTCATAGTCCTGTATTCTCTGTCCCATTTTAAAAACAAACAAGTAAAAAAAAGCACACTTAATTTTTTTGTCCTTTTTAAAGGATATCTGTCCTGTGGGTAACCTATGGTGATCGCTCTTTTAAAAGGACCTACAGATATAACTGGATGCTGATGACTTAGGAACACCCCAAATTCATGTGTTTGGTTTACTGAACATTTGAAAACCTGTTTCTTTTGATCAGATTTTTCATGGTAAAGATCATGTCATGTGAAAGATTTAAATGTGACATAGGTGGTCATCTTTATCGATGTAAGTGTTGTGAATTTAGGCATGTGGCAACTCACTGTGAATGTGTTAAGGTTTTAAAGCAGCAGCCTTATACATTTCCTGGCAATATTAGGTAGGTGGATAAATCCTGTTGTCTTTAGTCAATTCCTTCAGAACTGAAACAGATTATGTAATTTGTGCCTCTTATTTGTTGGGGTTTTTAAAGGATGTAAAGGTATTTTTTAGCTATCTTTCTAGTATTAAAGCAAACTGTGGGCATAATTTTGCTTATTAGCACTGTCTTTTTGGCAGCTTTTAACTCTGCTTCTGAAATCTGTCCAAAGAGGATTTGCTAGTTAAAAATTTAAAAATTCTGTATCTTGTTTTGACAAACTTGATTTTAAATCTTAATAGATTAAAAAAACAATATCTCATGAGTCATTTGTTTTACTTCTACCTAAAATTTGATGATATGCAGAAGACACTTCCATAATGTACTAAATTCAGTACGTTGTTCTTAACAATTACTGTATATGTTTAGACCTCTGTTTTCATTTCCTAAGGCTCTCAGTGTATAAGTTGGTGATCTTAATGGTTAAACAGAGTTAAAGAAATGCAGTCTTCTCATGTGACACATCAAACATTATTAAATTCTAGATGCCCATTACTCAGATTAGCTGATCGGAAAAAATAAATATTTTCTGCTATTTCTGTAGTATATTATATTCTTCTTTATTTCTCAGTCAGGTAGTTAATGTGCTGAGGTGTCTGAGATGGACATTAACCTGGAGAAACAGTGCAGATACCGCAATTTCCCAGTATGAGTAACAAAACACTGGAGGTTGAAACTTGCATCTGCTTAAGCATCTAATTTTCAGTAACTCCAAATTCTCCAAGGAGGGTATTGCCTTGATGTCTTCTGTGAAATACGATTGTGCTTGTGTTATCCATTCTGGTCTATAAATACATTTGCTGAGTTTGGGTTTGAAGTTAGAATTCTGTGAGTAGGGATGTATTTTATGCCACTGCAAATGAACAGAATCAGGCTGACAAAAAGTCTTTTACTCAGATAATACATTCTAATGTGCCACAGCATATGTTTGGAGGAAATGGAGAAGGTGGAAACTCCTTTTCTTGGTGGTAACTTAGAATTCTACAAGATTTATTACTCTGGAATATCATAAATCCATGGCCTTTTTGGAAAAAAATAACCTTTTCTACCAAGATAATGAAAGTAATCAGATTTAATGTGTGCAAAGACCTTGTTTGGGTTTTACTCCATACTATTTGCTATCAAATTTTGTTTGACATTTAAAATGTTTAATTGCCATATCTCTAAAAAATTTATTTCAAAATAAAGTTAATCAAGTCATGATTTTTAAAAACATACTTCTCATGTATGTTGTGGAGCTGTATTGTCATTCCATTTGTATGTTAAAAAATAATTTGCAGTAAGTGTTGATTCATTTAGAGAAAACAAAAATGCTTCATTTTGATTTCTTTTGTCTGTTTCTTTAGTCATCTTCTGAATCTACATCTTTGTCTCTATTACTTTCCTCCACAGCACCTTCCCCCCAGGGACCTAGGATTTTCCTGTTTCCCAGCTTCCCTACACTCTCTTGTGATTCCCCACATCTTAAAAAGTCCTGTCTCCTCCTCTCGGGGTCTAGCATTAAACCTCTACACTCTAGCCATGTCAGCCCAGTTGTTCTGAGGAAAAGTGTTTCTTTCACTGAAGAGCTGCTTCTGGCTGCTTCTGGTAGGATCTATCTATTATGGCCTTTTAAACAAACTTTTAAGGAAATGTTGTTATTTGATTAACACACAGATGCTTCTGTAACCCTGGGTTTGCTTAGTTAGCCTCTGAAAACTGCTGGCTACATGACTATTCATTCCATCTCTCACGTCTGCCCCAGAAGCTTGAAACACCTTCAGAACTTCTTAGAGGATTTGAGACAATGTCATTTATGCTACAGAATTTCTTCTTTACACTTGAAAAAACATCCTTTGGTAATTGGACTGAAATAATATACTTTATTTGTAATCCTGCACACTTTTTGCACTTAGTTATTCCTGTCTTTTGCATGGAACAAGTGCTCATTGTACTTGCTCATGAATTCATTTATAATTTGCTGAAATAAGAGTTATCAGATGCTACCAACTCTGCTTTTTAATTTAACCTTTTAAATAAAGCCCATGTTTTTTATTTTTACTGCCCACTTTATCATTTCACTGACATGGATTATTTTCATAGATTTCAATGAAGTAGTTGATATAACTGCGCTTTTTTGGTAGAAACTCTTTTGGTTAGTTTGTATTTTTTGAGTTTGTTTCATGTGTAGTATTTATGCTGTGTTTGTCTGTATTTAATATTGTATAGTCCCTGACAGTGATGGTTAGAATCAATGCTAAATAGTAAAAGCAATTTAATCTTCTTTAATGGGACTATACAGATACTAATATTTTTGTTTCCTTATCCAAGAACAGCTAAAAATACTCGTTGAAAATTGTAGTGGTTTTATATTTAATTACGTGGTAGTGGTAGCTTAGTAACTCTTGGAAATGAGTGAATGAATTTAGAAATGAATTGACATACGTTATTCAGTCTGGTATTATTTCTAGATCTGTGGTTAAAACTAATAACTGCACTTTGATGTATATTTATAGCCTTGTTCGTCTTTATCAGATGCTCAATCAGAAGAAAAAGGAAAATAGCAAGGAATTATTATGTTGAATTTGTTACAAATTCTGGAAAAGAAAATCTTGGCTTCATTTCTAACTGTTTGCGTTGTGGTGTTTGTATTCCATCCTGCTCTTGACACCTTTTTGTTCTTTATGCTCCGCTTTCCTCTACTACTTAGCGGCTTGGTTTTGCTTTGTCATGTTAGCCCTGATGTCTTTGGATATAAGGAATAGCAATGATAATGTGTTTTCAGGCATGACATGTTACCAAGAAAATCTGATTCACTAGCATTGTGTTTACTTTAGGAAAAACACAATCTTGGTATGTGTTTACCTTAGTGATTTTTAACCACAGAGCCCGTAATTTACTGTCAGAAACATAACCTGCATCTCGACATGCTCTGTTGAGGGGACACATGCCTGATAGCACATAATTCAACAGCAAAGATGTTAGTGAATCTGATAAACTTTCTCTGCACAGAAACTCCTGTGGTTAGGGGGTAAGGCTGGAGGTAAAAATCTGAAAGAAGGAAGGAGAGAATTATCATATTATGCAAAATTGGAGCTTATCTCATGTTCATGTACAGATAATCTGCAGGTTATGTGTATGCAAATATAGTAATCAGCAGTAGTAGCCCTTGGCTTATTTGAATGAATCAGATGATTATTCATCATGTAAAATAATCTGTAATTTTTTTCAGAGTTAATATTTCAAGTCAAAGGATATGCATTGCCTTTGTATTTTCTTCTTGTTTTTAATCATGCATTATGTAACTGCTGCTGTAATTATGTGTACAGTCTCCTACCTGTAGTTAGGAAAGGTGGTTTAGTTACCTGAAACTCTCTGAAAACCCGATTTTTTAAACTTCTATTAAATAAAAATACTGTAATATTAGTGAGAGATACACAACTATAGAGTAGTCTGACAGAGAGACTCTTTTTGATAAGGGCAGATAATCTGATTATGTAAAAACTTTATGTGAAAAGTAGATCTATATTTAAATAATAGGCAAAAAGTCATGACAAGAAAATAAAAAAAAGTTATATGTCATAGGAAAGAATTTTAAACCCTTTTTAAATTTAATTCTAATTTTAAAAGTTTAAATTTTGAACATCTTTAAGTTTTTATATTTTAAAGTTGATTTAATTCAGGTTGACAACAGGAAAAAATGTTGGATTTTTGGGGAGGTTTGTCCAAATACTAAAACATCACTGCTAGTCGTGTGAAAAGGAAAACCTAGAACAACACTCATACCAAAATTAAATTTTGACGCTTTTTTTTTTCTTAAGATTAAAATTACGGGGATAATTTGACTGTTTTAAATGACTCATTTTTATCTATTTTGAAATCACCCTTTGATTACAAATTATAATATATGTTTCTTTGAATGTCATTTGTACTGATACTCTTCAGGAATGGGCAGTGGGAGTGCTGGAAAAGAAGGGGGGCCATTTAAAACTCTTTTAAGACAACAGACTCAGTCAGCTCTGGAACAAAGGGTAAGGCATTTTATACTTCCATTTCTGGTCTACTGAAGCAAAAATTTATCTTGTGTAGTTAAATGTTTGCTGTTACTTTCTGTTTGAAAACATAATTTTAGGTCTGAAATTACTACAAGTATTGACTTTTATGCAAAAATTATTTAAATATTTATATATTACTAAAGCATTAGGAAAGGTGGAGCAATTAACTGCGCACAGCACTCAAGTAATTCTAGTGGTATTAGGAAGTTTTAGGAGAAATTATCGTTGTGTGGTCTTTGTCAGGTACTGATACGTTGTGTTTAATACTTGAGTAAACACAGGATGATAAATTTTTTACAGAAGCCAAATTCAGAAACATTGGCATTGCTTTAAACAAGTTGAAAATCCCATTTGGAATTGGGGAAAGTTTCAGTTTTTGGGAATTGAGTTGATACCTTGCACTCCATTTTGTGGAGTAGAAGGTAGCCTTTAGTTGGGAATTTGAACCTGAACTACTTGGCAAGCAGTAAAAGACAATTATAGATTTAAACTTTTCCTCTATTGGACTAAAAATGCCATCTGTCGTTATACTGAATAGACTATATGCTGAAAATAGTGTTTTTAATTGTTTACATTTGGAATGAGTAATTGCAACTTTTTTTTATAAATTATATACTGCTTTGATCAAAATGTTGATATTGAGGTGTCTTGAAGGAAGAAATGTGAGTGTATGCCTACTCAGAGATAAATTTACTTGCAATTTCTGACTACTTAAACTAGTGACATAGAAGTATATATGTTAATTTGGAACAAAATCACTTGCATCTGTGAAATATAAATGCCCAGCTGCTATTTTGAGTAAGTGGATTCTCTTCTCATTTCTTGTGTTACCCATGACTAAGGGAGGATCGCCTCATAGGTTCTGTAGAAGGCGGGTATGTTGAAAAGCACTGTGTGACTCTTTCTAGCCCTTTTTTTTGTACTGGGGATTTCTAAAGCATTATCTGAAATGCAGATTTTTTTTATTTTTTTTGGTAAGGCTCTGCAGATTTCTTTGTAATTTTGATTATGCAGGATTTTTAAAATTTTTTGGTTTTAAGAGCATTTTTTATTTTGCATGTTGATACATTTCAGTTAAAATTTTAGCTTAGGTATGAATGCAAGTCCATGGTTTTTTGCGTTAATTTTTTTTTATTTGGCTGAAGGAATTCTTTAAAAGAAGCCTTTTTTCTGTTCACCCTTGATTTTGCTGGCATTTCAGACGTTCCATGGCTGATCTTTTTATTTCCTTAGGAAGCTTCTTAAAGACAATAAAAATGCAAATTAAGAGCCTTTAATGTATTTTTAGGGCTTGAATTATTTGCTCCTTATTTTGATAAGGTCTGTGTATTGTCTTATAGAAAAAAACCACTGTAAAATCAGGTGGAGACATGTGAGTCTGTTATTGATGATGATTATGATGTAGCAGTGGACAGTTAATAAAAAATATGTTCATTCTGTCTTCTAAATATTTCATATTGGATCTGTTTTTTATGATGTTAACTCTTTTGGTTACCTTTGAGTTAACTAGAATGAATAACATAAGTTACTTTGTCTGTTTTAATATTAGGCACATAAACAGTGCACTCTACTTGTCTGGAGTATTTGGGAAAACCAAGAATAAATTCAGTATATATAACACAGTTTTGCATGCATTAGATGTATCATAAAATCCCAGAATACTTTGAGTTTAAGAGACCTTAATGATCATCTTACTGCAACCACCCTTCCATGGGCAGGGACACATTCCACGAGACCAGGTTGTTCAAATAGTTACTTTGAGTCTTAGATTATTGGGGTATTAGGCACCTTAAAATTAGTTCATTTAGTTGAGTGTCTCAACAGCTTTTTTTGACCAAATGGGGTTTTGGTGTATTACTTACATAACCCTAACTGCAAACTGAACAGAGTTTGTTAGAAAGGTAATATTCCTCAATTTCTTCCCTGAAAATAAACATGTAGAAAATACAACTGTGGAAAACTGATCTACATGCTACATTGTACGTTAATAACTGTTAGCAATTCCCTGGACATCTGTAGATAGCGTGAGTAGCTGTAGCACAGCTGTCTTTCTGTATATTTTTAACTAAAAAAATACATGCTGTATTTCCATCAGTAGGAAAATCTGAGGTTAGCTTACTCCTGAAAAATTAGGCTATGTTTTTGTAGGAATGGCCAAAAGCTGCTCTCAATGGTATTTTATGTCTCTCACTTCCACTTGGACAAATTCTGTTTTCTTCCTGTTTTTGCATTTTGCAAATGCTTGAGAGATCTTTTCTGCTGCCTTTTCAAAGTGGAGGTCTGTTGGCCTTCATCTCTGAAAGGCACTGCAGGAAGTCTGTTGTGTTAGAATGCAGTTCTCTGTGAGATTTGTTTGGCTGAAATCCTGGCTTAAGCATCTTTTCTTTCCAGTGACTTCTTATCCACTCATCCCCTCAGTTCAGGTCAAGAAAAACCGTAAGGTTGTTTGGCCACCTTGTGAGGTGGCATGGTAAATGTGCTTAGAATAAAAATAATGAACCAGGAAAGGAGCAATATCTTAATGAGGACCAGTTCCCTGCTCTGGTTTGGCCCCAAATGCTCTGTGAGCACACCTGAGCATTACCTGAGGGAGTGGTTCAATGACGGGGATGGGTGAATGGCTGGAAGGGAATCAGAGAACTGCTTCAGCTGGTGCTTACACCAAAAGGGGGTTTGTAACCTTATTCCATGTGCTGCTTCATTGTTTTGTGTCTCTTTGAATGAAATGTACTTTTAAAAGAACACTAGCAATACATGTACGTGTATACACATTTTTAAACATTGTATTAAGCAAGTATTAGAGGCTTTGATTCTAACCATATCAAACTTTCCCCAAACACCAACTAAAAAACCTCAGTGTAGCTGCAAGGATGAAAAGTGACAGTTCTTTCATGGTCTATGCAATCAACGACTGTGAAGTGGAATAGTGAATTGGTATTGGTAAAATGATTGACCATCTCCAGTTGTAGCTTGGAAATCATCCTGGTTTGTCATATGCTGAAATACTTTGTGGTTTTTTTACTTTGATGCAAGGGAGTCCTTTGCAAATTGTAGTAATAGAGGGGATTTGTAATACGGGAACTGCATCTTGTTTCCCTGAAATAACTGTAGATTTATAATTTTGAAGTATTACATTTTACAACATGTAGTTGAGGCTGGAACTTGTATTTGAATAATATAATAATAAAATTTTAAACTCTCAATGAGATAAAAAAAGGAAAAAAAGTCTTCATATGAAGTGATGGAGTTGCATTTGTGTTAGAATGAGAGATTGTTAATAGAATTGTGTCAGAATGGTTCAGTGAGGCTGTTACCCAGATTTTTCTGTCGCTCCAGTTAACTGACACCTTATTTTATCTTGTATCATGATACAGGCTTGAGAGTACTGATATATTTATTGAGCTAAAACCATGTTATTTGAGGTTTTATTCCTGGTTTCTAGTGTAGGGAATCAGGCAAGCTGGAAGTCTTAACATGTTAAAATTACTTGCAGCACACAGCCTTATGGAAAAGAACAGAAAGTGGAAAAACTTCTGAATTTCTATGTAGATTAAAAAACACTGGATTTGTTTAAGCTTTAGAGCATGGAGTATTGTTTACTTTGTTCACTCCATCCCGCTTCAGCACAGTGTAAATGTGAGTATGTGTATATATAAAATGTAAATGTAGTATCGGCTTAGTGGAATTTCATATAGATGGCACATTCAGAAAACTTCTTTATTGATTTCTCCAGTCCTGGGAAAGCAAATATTTTGAGTACTTTGACTATTCCGTTAATGTGAAAACCACTTCACAATCTGTAAGAACCTTCTGGGGGAATCTTTACTGTATCCCTCTCTAGAATCCATCGCTGCCCCTGAAGACCTATCAGTCAAGCAGGTTT
Source organism: Cinnycerthia olivascens (assembly GCA_035048155.1). Taxonomy (NCBI): domain Eukaryota; kingdom Metazoa; phylum Chordata; class Aves; order Passeriformes; family Certhiidae; genus Cinnycerthia; species Cinnycerthia olivascens. The sequence continues at coordinate 61,055,437 of JAWWMU010000054.1, forward strand.
GCAGAATCCTGCAATTAAAAAATAATTTAAAATTACTTTTTAATTGCATCATAAGGCAGAACTGCAGAATTTAGGTTTTGGGATTGCTTTTCTTTTTCTTCTGGTTATTGATGCTATGGTTACTCATTCCAAAGTTTGCCTTTTAATTTTGAAAGTTTAAGCCAAATGAAAATCCAGAAAACTTGAAGTTTGTAGAACCTTTTAAAAGTTTTAAGAGTTCTTATAACAAGAGTGGCAAGAATGCTGAAGTATTAATTTTTTAACATATTGGGCTTTAGTTTAAGATGATTTTTCATGCCATGTATTGCTGGAAGAACCTGATCCTTGCTGAATATGCAGCATGTGTGCTGTTCAGGGAGAAACTCAGTAGAATTGTACTCTTTCCAAGTATGTGAGAAAGGAATCTATCCTGTACTTTCTCTCATATAAAAATATGGTGTTTATTTGTTCCATTTAATCAGCTACAATTTTACAAAACATGACTGCATGATTTTTCTTCTTTTTTTTTTTTTTTTTTTTTGCTTTCTGCATTTAGAATTGCTGAACATGAATTATTGCCTTTCCCCCATAAAGGTGCTTATTATGTATATATTAGACATATCACAAAATGTCTCTGGAGAAATTAAAATCTAATTTTGGGCTCAACTTCTTTGAATATGACTTATTTCATCACACATGTCTTGAAAAATTGCTGTTATTACTTACTTTGCCTCTTTTATGAATTAAAAGCTGACATAGTTGCTGAAACTTAACTTTTCATTTTACTTACCAACTGAAAGTAAGTTACCTTAGTTTAAGAACTTACAGTTGTGTTTCAATACCTACGCTTTGTTTTAAAAGATGGATATTTACTTGTTATATTTAGAGCTTATGAGCAAAGCAGTCCTTTGATATTTTTTAGGTATGTTTTCCTGTAATAAGACTTTCCTCATTCTTGCGGGACTACAGTTTGTTTCACCTTGTGCTTCAGAATCAAACTGCAGTCAGTTGTTACAAGAACACCTAAAAATGGTGTTCTTTTTAATATTTATTAATATTTTATCAGCTAATGAAGAAGAACTCTGGTTTTTAGCAGCCATGGTAAAAGTGGATCAATAGAGGTTTTGTTAACTTCTAAATATGTAAAGTTTTGATTATTTATCACTGTTGTGCTGAGGAACGACTCTGTGGGGGAAAAGTATTCTTTCACTGTGTATAAACCTCTGCTTTTCTGATACAATGGGTCCATGAGGACAAGTGGTTCTGAAGTGCTCAGTAAGCCTGAAAGACACGTCTGGCCCAGTGTAACTGCTTTGCTTGTGTTTCAGTGAAGTGATCAATTCATTGCATGTTAGCTGGCACTCTGCAGTGGTTGGTAAGCAGTCATTTAATGTTTGTTTTTAATCATAACAGGAATTCCCATTTTTTACCTTGACGACCTTCCCACCAGGCTTTCTTGTCCACGTTGGGGGTGTTGTCAGTGCTCGCTCAGTGAAGCTCCTGGATCGCATCCACAATCCTGGTACGTCAGCACAGGAATGACTTCCTTGCACAAGGCCTGTCATCTGACCTTTATATAACCTGTCAGTGCTTGAATAGACACAGGTCTATTCTAACCAACTATATCAAAAGCAATGTATTTCATATAATCATTTAAGCTTGAAAACTAAGTTACTCAAAGGTTATATTTTTAGTGATTCATTTAATGTGGTGATACATTTTGGCAAATTAAAATAGTAATAAAAATACTTAGAATCTGTAACTTTGCACTAAAAACTAGCTTTGAATTGTTGAGGGGTTAATTAAATTTTTTTGCCACTTTTTGTGATTAAAATTTGTTGCAGGTTTTCCATTCAAGCAAAAAGGAGATGAAATGCTTGATCTTAACTCTAAATGTTTTCCCATTTTCAACTCCTTGAAATCCTTAAGGATTAATGGCTACAATTTAGGTCACAACATGGTTTTTAACCTTTACAGCTTTGTTTCTGTTCTTAAAAACCTTTACTGAACAGTGCTTCAAGATTTTTATTTATCATTTTCCTGAGAACCCCAGTATGAGAAAATGTGTGTTTTGCATGTCCTAGTTCTAATGTTAGAACTGAGTGACTTTTGACTCTGAAGACTTGGTTGGTTTAATGACTGAGACCAGATGAGGAATGCTTTGCAAAAAGTTGGAGTTGACATTACACTTAAAAATGCAGAGGAGAGCAAAAATAGCACCTGTAGTGGTTTTGCATGCACTAGTCAGGAGTAATAAAAGGAAGTTTATGCAAATACGTCTTTAAAAACAAGTACCAAAAACTAACCTTTTCCTTTTCTTCCTATGGCCTAAGGCAAGCAATTCTCCAGACAGATAGATCAGATTGTTGCTGATCTAAAGATTCAGTAAACTGGCAACATGAAATTAAATCCAAGACCTAATTTGAATTAGATCCTCCTACTTCAAGTGATTTTTTCAAGTGTGTTAGAACACAATGTTGCTCCTTTGTTTTCCTATTCTAAGATATATTTACACAGTGAAGAGAAGATTAAAAGAAATGTCAAAGTATAATTAATATGTGAGTCTTTCTTTGCCACAAAGTTATTTTAGGATTCTGTATTTTCAACAGGTTTCTAATACAGGTCTCTTATGTGCAAAATTTACTGTGTGATTGATGTAAGACAGAACGGAAAAAAAAAATATATTTTGCTTTGAATTTTTAAAAACTAATTTCTTGCATTGTACACTCCTTCATTTTTACCAGCTGACTGGAAGGGGTTTAAGGCATAAGGCAAGATAGAGATCTATGTTTGCACAGCTGCAGTGTTTCTGTGAGACTTGCAGATTGCTCCTGACAAGTGAATGTAAAATGCATGATCCTTAGAACACTTATTGCAAAATAGTGGGAAAAAAAGGGAGAATGAATGCATATGGCTGTGGGAGGGAAGGGGGAGAAGTAGAAAAAATTTTGATATAGTTATGATCATGAAGCATTTGTCATAAGTCTGTAAAATATTAAAGGAAGCAAGTAAACTGGCAAATTAAATCAGGAAAACATGGAAGAGGAGAGAACATTTGAAGGTGGATTAAGAACTTGCTACTAAGACAAAATTGCCATATACTGTCCACTTTGGTCACCTAGTGCCGGATTGCTATAGCATGCTTCTTATTCCCTTTCTATTTCAGCCTCTTATTAACTCTGCTGTCTGTGTCTTTCCAGTTCCTGTGGAGTGGTGTTGTCAATTGTGTTCTTGTTGGTAGTTTTTTTTTCACTTTTCTGCTTCTGTAACTGATCTACTAATTTGCTGTTTTGAACTCAGCCTTTGTCGGAATTATGGGTAACACAAGATCATACAAACTGCTAGACTGGAATAGTTTCAATTCAGGTATTTTATTAGTCATTCAGTACTACATATGCTGACAGAAATTATGGCAGCTCAGTGAAGTTATTAGAAATGATCTAGGATATTTAGGTTAATGCTTCAAATTTAAATCTATTTAATCATCAAATGCCTAAATGTCATGTTTTCATGTTGTTGAAGACTTTCTTTAAAATTACAAACCATTGTTTTAGTATAAAATAGTATTGCTAAGAATAATTTAATATCCATCTGGAAAACTGAATGTTCAGGTGTTTATTTAGTAGTTACTTTCAGCTCAGCATCCATGAAGGAAGTAATTTAGGGTAAGATAATGGATTCTTCCTTACACAGTTGAGATCATGACAGTTGTTATTTTTTTTTTGCTTGGTTTGGGGTTTTTTTATGTAATTTTTTTTTTTATTTTGGAAGTTTTTTTGGCCTATTGGTTTGATTTGGAGGTCGGTTGGTTAGTTTTGTTTTGTTTTGCATGGGCTTGCACTTTCTTCAACAAAGGCTTTTCTCCTGTTAATTTCAGGAAAACAATGAATGTGTTTGTTCTTAGTAGTATGCCTAAAAGAATAGATATAGATAATAATAGATATGAAAATTGTCCAAGAAAAGTAGAGAACTATCAGTTTAAAGAGCAGGGTAGTATGTAGCCCAGGATTTGTTGGTTCATAAATCTTGTATTGTATAATGCAGCCAGTTTCAAGACTTAAAACATAATTATTTGAACTTTTTAATCATTTCATTACTTAGCATGCAAAAAGCCCCAATATTCTTACTTTTTTATGCAGCTTTAGTAATCAAAATGTGTACACAGCTGTAGATGGAATAGATGAGTTAATGCAGTCTAGATGAAATAAAGACTGTTTTCCCTCTGGAAAGATAACATGCTGTGGAAGAGAGGCAGGCATGACTGCTCTACATATAACATCCAAGCCAGTAGACCTTGTCAAACTTTGATGTTTTTAAAGCTGGCACAATAAAAAGGTACAAAGCTGATCTCTGAGGGCTTGTTTCCCCCAGAAACTTTCCTTCTTGATAGTTTACTGTTGCCATGCAGCTCTATATCATGTTCTAAAATTCAATTTAAATATACAGTTATTAAAAACCAGACATTTTTCATGTTGCAAATTGGGGAAAAGTGGGGAGAACCTAAAACTATTGGCTCATTTTTATTGTTCCTTGTTACAGTAAGCATCCTTTAATATTATGATTATGAGCTTTTCTGATTTTGTTGGTTTTCTTCTCTTGTTTCAAAGTGATAATCCTTTAAAAATAAGCTTTCAGTATGAAAAGAATATTATAAAATTCTCAGGTCCGTGATTGGTATAGCATAGTCTGATCCAAGGTGTTAAAAATGTGTCAAAATTTTTGTGTCTTGTGTGCGACCTTGAAAAGTTGGAATTCATTGTTGTTCTTCCAGATTGTTTAGCAGGATGTTTTTATTGAAAGAATTTTATTAGAATAATGGAGTAAATGGGTTTGTGTACAGACACTAAACATGCCTTGAACTAGGCTATAAAGTGATCCACAATGTAAGATTAGGAGGCCAAGCAGAAGTCAGGCATTCAGTTCATGACAGAATATCCAAAACTGCTGTCTAAATTTTTTAGAGATTACAGGAAAATGAATGTGCATATATATGTGTATAAAACATTTTACCCAGACGTGTTGGTTACCTAAAAGGTTCTTGTTACCTAAAAGCGTTGGTTGGAGTAGAGAGGTCTAAACGGAATTGTAGAGTTAATACCTCCCTGAGACCTGGCCGTGTTTCTGTAGCCATGGTGTGTCAGCAGGTCTGTTGAAAGAGCTGGTTAATCCTACTGGTTTGGGGCTCAGCAGGTTACATTCATATTCGTGGAAGTATGGGGATTTTTGCAGTGCTAGGTGAGCTGCTCAACAGAGAATGTAATTGCAACGACAAATCAACTAAAATTCTTTTTTCCTTTTGGAAAATGTTCAGGCTTCATTTTAGCTTGCTTTGTGTAGCACAGAAGGATATTTCCTTTTTTTTTTTTTTCTTGCCAATGGTGCTTGAAAATCAAACGTGGAAGTAAAGACTGACTATTTCTTGAATGGAAAAGAAGCTGCTTAAATATCTGGGAATTGCATATAGTTCGATGAAGAATCGTTTAAATTTTTGTGAAATATAGAAAGGTGGATATGAAGGTGAATTTGCAAAATAAAAGCAGGGAGTTGAGCAAAAATACATAGAAAAGAGGGCACATAATACAGTGGAAGATTCCTTCTGGTGCTGTCTCTGAAAAAGAATGAACTCTAAGTATCAAAAGATGCAAGGAATCCTCAGTCTGGAAGACTGGACCTTTGTTAAAAGTTTGGCACTGAGGTTAAACACAGAGCAGAAGGGTAGGCAGGCAGTCCAAGAACGTGTTGGGTAGAGGCTACTTTTCCATATTGCTGTTTCATAGCACCAATATATTGTTTCTCACATAATTAAATTTTAAACTCCTCATTCAGGAAGCTGCTCCAGCAGTGCATCTTTAGCTCCAGTAGTCAGAAATGTGGAAAGATAAAAGATTGTTAAAAACTTCCTAAGCATCTCCTGAGCTCCGTGTGTGATATCCAGTCTTGCTGTTGGAGTGTGAAATTCTCCAGTTAGTTTTGCATGTGAGGAAATGCAAGAGGAAAGCTTGGCTATGTTTCATTTCTGTAACTGAATGTTTTTCTTCCACAGAAATAGAGAATGTACAAATTACATTTCAAGCTGCTTTCTGGGGTGTAAGTGTGGCCTATTTGTAGAAGCACAGTAGGAACTGTCAGATTGTTCCTGTTGGTGTCTGATGTGGTTGTCCTTCGAGTGGTAAAAAGCCCAGCATTTTAAGGTTGATCTCTTGTCTTTTCTTGGAGAATTTCCAGGTTGACTTTTTATCCATCAGTGTGTGTTGAATGAAAATGGGAGGTTAAGACAGTTGTCAGAGGCTTTTTCTGAAAACAGTAAGGTGTGTGATGTTCTCCAATTTTCTGCAGCCTTTCCAGAGGGGTGAATGTTCCTAATGGTTCCTAACCATTACTATGGTTAATATGAATGGTGTATTTCTGGAAGCAGGTACACCCTTATGTTAATGCAATAATTTTCTTTGAGACTGTGGTTTGGATTTTTTTGTTTGTTGTTTTTTTTGTTTGGTTTTTTTGGGTGGGTTTTTGTTGGTTCTTGTTTGTTTTTTCAAAGAGAGAGTTCTAAGTAGATATTTATGTAACTGTAGAAAGGATGGTCACTGTCACTGAGCATAGAATAGTATTCACATGTTCTGTTTGAGATTCATAAATAAACTTGGTATTTAAAATCTTTGTGTAGAATTCTGTGCCTACCTAAGTAATGCTATTTAATCTGTTCATACTGCTGTGAAACTCTCCCTAAGTTCTGGCTAATGGTGTGAAGGCCAGTATAAAGTTTTCCTTGCAAAAAAGTACTTCAAAAAAGTTGTTGCTTATTGCACAACTACACTTTGATTTTGAATTGATAGTATACATGAGAGAACACTGATCTTTCAAAAATTGTATTTTTGCATGTAACTCGTCTTAATTTCAAAATACGGTGGCTTGACTAAAACTGTTATCCTCATAAAATTTCCTTCATGGATTGCATTGAGTTTTTTCAGCCTTGTGATATTTGCTTCTGTGGTTGCAAACATACAGTTGTAGAACTGGCTCAAAATATATCACTGTTTGAAGAAAACCAGAATGATTCTGATTCAATCAACACTCTTCCTAACTGCTACATAATTACAGCTAAACATGGCCTTGCAAAATGTCTGAAGTTTTGTAGGAAAATGTACAGACAGAGAACACAAGTTCTAACTGATTGTAACAGGATTATAGGAATAACTGATAAATGTCAGTGAATAATATGAGGCACAAGAGATTTTCTTTTAAAGTCTCCTTGAATCCAGAAGTTAAAAGAGGCTTCTCTGCCTAGTTTGTCTTAAGATAAAATAAAAGTTGTGAGTGTGTAGAAATAACGAATGCAGAGGTTCTGCATTCCTGAGGAGTGTAAATAAAGAATAGGAAATTCAGAGGCGGTGTCATTTCATACCAAATAATGCCATGCCTTTCCTGCAGCAATAAAATAGATAAAATGTGGTTTAGAAAGCCCTGTCTTGTTAGAACATAGTGTCTCCAGCTTTGGGTAAGAGTCCCTTTGTTGCAGTCATTTGAAGGTTTTCTTTGAAGTTTGCTCGTTTTAAAATAGGTTATATTTATTGTGCCAAGGTGACAAAGCAACAGAGACACAAAATAAAATAGAATAAGTGGTTTCTTTATTTCCTGCTGAGTCACCATTCTAGGATGAATGACTGTCTGAAATAATCACTAAAAGCTGGAGTAACAAAGGCACATATTTATGCATGGAACTGATTTTCCAGAGGCAAATTTATTTCCTATATTTAATATTTTCAAATTTCTTGACAGGTTTCTGAGCTTTTATAATTCTAAGTATGTTACAATTTAAACTTTCATTTTAAAGTATTATTTAATAGTTTAATTTTTAGTATATTCTAAATGTGGTTTTTTTTTCTTCAAATGCCTTATATTTTGGCATTACATTTTTCATTTTATTTAAGTTGTATTACATGGTGGTTTCTTTTCTTTTAGCTCTACTCTAAATTATTACTGCTGCTTTGACATTATTGCAAGATTTTATTTTTTTTTTTAGAAGATACTTTTTTTCAGCTTGTACTCTTCATATCAGACTTAAATCTACAATTAAAAAGTTACAGCCACTGTTGTGGCTGTATTAAGCCATAAGAGGAATGACCCTTCTGCTTCTTCATCTTGGAGTATATTTTGGGATTAAAGCTAACACTCCTCAACAGGGAGCTGCCACTGAAATGAGTGATGTATGGAATTTTCTGTATGATTTCTTTTGGAGTCTTGGTGGTCACGTAGTGCTTTGGCCTGACTGACCCAGTAGTAAACTGCCCTGCACATGAAAGGGCTTGTGTTTAATCAGCCTGCCAGTATCTCATCCTGTAAATGCAGTATTAATCCTAAGTGTTCTTGAAATTGTCTCCTTAGTAGTTGAAGAATTCCTTCGATTTTCAAGTCTTGTTTTGCTCCTTCAGTACTTTGGGTTTAAGTGAGATATGTGCTGCTCTCTGACTTCATCTGACAGAAAAGCAGTGGTTATCAATAGTATTTTGCAGGCTGGATGTTTTGTTTGGAATTTAACTTGTAAGAGTAAGTGTGCCTGTTCTCTTTGGGTATGGTTGCACTGTTTCCTGCTAGCTTAGTGTGTCCTAGTTTTCCTTTGGTATATCCCTATAATCTACTTCCTTCGCTTTCTGCAACAAAGCTTTCACTTGTACATCTTTTAGTGTTAAAGGTGAATATAGGCAGTAGTATTTTTAAACAAGGGTGGAGTGGGTTGGAAACTTTTTTGAAAGTTTTAGGTTAATCTGCTCCAGGTTTAATTATTTGCTACATGAATTTTGTGTTAATCTTTACAGACCAGAAGATCTGTGTTTCTGTACAGTTATTTAGTTGGTAAATATTTTCAAAAATTGATAATGTCAATGTTTATGGGATAACCAGAAAGGATTAAATAAAACTTCAAGGTCCAGGGAAGGTTGCTTACAAAGGTGTCTGTTAAAAAAACCCAACCAGCCAAACCTACAGAAAAATACCACCCTTCTTTCTGTATAAGCAGTTGGTAGGTTTTTCATTAAGAAGATACAAAAATAAGGGGATATTGAATGTGTGGATAATGGCTTTGCCTAATGAAAAATTCAAAGATTGAATCTGAAAGATTATTGGCCTCCATTGCCATTTTTGAAACAACAGAACAGTGAGTCATTTATAAACTGGAAATTTTCCTCAGATGATTGTCCTCCTCCTGTCAGGGTATTGTGTTATACATGTAAATGTTTGCTAAATTATACATTGTAAAGTTGGTTGAAATTTATAAGGCCGTTCCTACTTTGGAGTAAGTTCCTTGGGATGTCAAGGATTCAGCTTTAAGGATACAGTAACTCTTTGATATGAACTGTGTCATCAAGAGGCCATTCTTCTTAATCTGTCTTCAGTTTTAAAAAATATATGAACTAGCAAAACACAGCTTCTAGCTAAATCTTGAAAGAACCTGTACAAGTGAGCCTCTAGCAAATAACTTAGGAGAGGTGTTGCTTTTTTTATGAATCAGAAAATGATACTGTCTAAGTGAAAGATTGATACAGGATATCGTCCCGTGGATAGTACAGCTCAGCTTTTATATTTTAAAAGAGATGGTTGACTTGGTGGTGGACAGAGCTAACTTGAAGAACATTTCAGGTACAGAAGTGCTGTTTGTGTCTTACACAACTGATGAATAAAATCAGTTTGGAAAGTTTCAGTTGGAGGAGGGTCGAGTTGGAATGATTTTTATAGAACACTGTACTATTGACAACATTGTTTCTCAAGTCAGCTATAGAAACAATGTGCTTTGCTTCCACTTGATTATAAATATCCTGCCAATTTGGAAGCATTAATAAAGTAAGTTTAATATTCAGGCTTTGGTTTCCCACAAAGGGGGCATAATTAGCAGTGTAATTTCCTGCAAACTTTCCTACTTAAAGTTGTAGAGAAACCTTGGTCCAAACTACTCGATACATTTGCTAGAAAAGCTTGTGACTTAGTGCTCTGTATGCTTGCCTTTTTGCTTCCACCTAGAATCCAGGGCCATTACTTTCTGTAACCATTTCAGTGAGCTGCCATAGTTTTCAGTCTGTACTGTCACCTGATCCAAGCATGCGCCAAAATACCCACCGTTTCTGGCTCCTGTCTGCTGAATCTGCTTTGCAAACCCTTAGTTCTTAAGCTTTTGCCTTAGCAAAAAAATCAACAGGCACTCTCATGGAGTGTGCTGGACACATGCCATCCTGCTTCCCTAACTCCTCTAATTGTTTATGTAAATCCTTAGCTTTACTAAACTTGTAAATGCTACGACAGCATCCCCATGTGAAATTGTCTGGCTCATGTGTCAAAAAAGGCTGCTTGTGAAAATATTTGTCAGAAGAATATGAATGCTACACATTGCACTGCATTCAGTGTTTTGTATCAACTTATTATTGCAATGTCATGGTGTTTGATTTTAATTGTAGACAATTATTTTGTGTTTTAATATGCAAAGGTAAGTTCATGTAAACTGTGAATGTATAGTATTTATATATGAACATAACAATTGTTATTTTTTGGCCTCTATCTGGAACAAAAAAATAGTCAAATATCTTAAGCAGAAATCCCAGTCTTCTTTACAAACAGTTGTTTATGCATGACTCTTATAGAAATATTTGTTCCTGTGCAATAAGAAATTGTTGGATTCTTTGAAAGACATTGGGTCTGATCCTGTTAACGCTGAAGACAATGGCTGGAAAATACTTCTTACTTCTAATAAGAATGAAAATGATCCATTATATTTCTGTAGTTAATAGTTTCGTTAGTGCAGATATTGAGCAGATTCTTAGAATAAAGGGTTAAATGTTTTAGAAGATGCAATGTTGAGCAACTTCACAACAGTATGTGTTTGCCATGATGGTGAGGTGTTCTTGTAGATGTTAGGTAAGAAAATTGTTAACTCTCTTAATAACTTCAATAATTTAAACTATAAATTTTTGTGGAGGAAAGCTAAATGTTTGCATAGAATTTGGGACCCGTCACTAGTTCTAACTTTTATGTTCATTTTAAGGATCCTTGTTTCCTTTCAATGTCTCATTCCATTTCAGTTTTCACTGTGGCTACATTCCTTTTCAGTGTCATTCTTGTCTTTATCAGTCTTACCTTTATTTCACAGCACTTTTTGTATTCATCCTCAGTCATTTCATCTGTTGCTAACTTTCAAATCTTCATCATGACTTCACATTTTCTTGCACTTTGGCATAGAAGTTCACTGTTGATAAGTAGATACATGCAGCCAAAAGGTATAAAAGGTTATGGTTTTGAAAATTGATGCTTTTTGTCTAGAAAAAAGGGTATATCTTCTTTGCAGGTGTTTTTCTGTGAAGTACAAGAATTTGTATGGCTGTTTAGTTAATGTTTATAACCAGCTGTCTGTGATCCAGTCTCATTGAGCAGATGTTTTTCTGCATGGTCAGAGAACCACTTTCCCTGCTACTTAGACTTTTCATCTATACGGAGAAACGCATCGCTCATCAAAACTATCTCTGGTCCATGACTGGAGAGGGAGAGAGGAATTGCTGCCAAGATCCATGTCCATTTAACCAGAAAGAGTTAAGAGAGAACTTTTACAGAATGTGCTTGTGGTCTCACATCTTCCATATGCTCTGAATTTGTCAGATGTTGTAGCCTGACCTTACAATCCATTTCCAGAGATTCTCCCTCCATGCAACTATGCCAACTCTGGTGGCAGCAGGAGCAGCCTTTGTCCAGAGGTGTACAGGCAAAGAGAAGACATTTTCCACTTTTTGTACCACAAATTGTTCTGAGAGCTGAGGAGCTCCAACCCTGTGTTGTGGTGGATTATTTCTGTAGGAATCTCAATTTCCAAAGCTGAGAAGAGCAGGTACTCCAGGAATCTGAGTCAGGATTGCTGAGAATAGTCTTAAACATTTATTTTCCCAGTCACTGAGAGGATTTAAACAGTGTTTTCGTGCAGAGTGAAGTTCAGCCCTTCGAGATTCTGCTGGTAATTTAATGAAATCTGCTAAGGTGAACTTGGATGTAAAAGAACATCATTGATACAGTTCATAGAAATCCCTTGTTTTGTGTCCTAATGTGGATATTTCTATTGATTGCAGAGAACATTCTTAAGAACTCTCACTGTAAGGTTTTTTCTGTACAGTGTTCATTTCTTAAAGCAAAGGTTGAATAAACTTCAGTCTGAGCATCCAGGCTGCTGCTGGTCAGTGTAATGCTGTGAGTTACACAAGCATTGCCATCTAAAGTTAGATATAATTGAATATAGAGACCCCTGTGCTCTTCCTTTTAATTAGAAAATGATCATTAGTTTAGTTTAGAAAAATTAAAGCCTACTTCTAAATGCAAACTTGAGGTAAAGTCATGAATGAATACATCTTGCTTTACAATATTTCTGTTTCAGTAACTTTTAAATTATGTGTATATCTACATCTTGCATTTTTGTTTGTCATGTTATCAGAGAACCAAGTGTATGATAATGTGGTTATCATACACTGTGTTGATAAATATTCCTGGTAGTACAAAATTAGTTCCAAATAAATTTCAGGGTTTGATATTGATATTTAAATTATGATTCAGCAAGGAGAACTTAGTGGCCAGAAGTTTGTATCTGTGCTAAGTTCAGTTAATTTCAAGGAAACTCCTTAAGATTCTCTCTACTCAGATCCATTGTTAATATCTGAGTGCTGGTTGTTTGTTGCTGGTTTTCCCTTTTTTGTATCAACAATCTATACAGTTGCCTACTACATTCATTGAAACTGGTAAGTTATGGGAGAAACAGCTGAAAAATTCTAGTTGTAAATTCAGTATTTGTTGGCTCCATATGTAAAAAGCTTGCAAGACAAGAGCTTTAGTTATGGGAATGAATTGGTGAGCAGTTAAAATAAATGGATTGCATGAAATTATTCTAGCAGCACACTTTTTTTGTATTTTTGTATCTTGTAGTTTTCAAGAAAAGCAGGCAGGATATATTTAACATATAACCTTGAGGACAATAAAGGTAATTTGAATCCATTCATGGGCATGGCGGGAAGGTGCAGTTTCCAGGATACTGAAGCAAAAAAACCACTGACAACATACATCCTGTACTTCGTGTTGTAAATGTAGAATTAGTTTTAAATCCCTATAGCTTCTCAGAATACAAAAGTGCCACAGAACTGTCTGTTTTATTAGTGATACAATTTTGAACAAATATTTTAAAAATCTGGTTAACAGAGAGAACTGCTTCCCGTAGTAAAATCTGTTGAGGTTATTTCAAAGATACCAAGTGTACAGCAAAGTAAAATACTAGTTTACTACTACAAATACTGTTTCATTACTCTTAGTTTTTCAACATTACAGAGTATCTATGATGCTTTGTTGCAAGTTACACACTGCTCTTACATTGTTGGAAATGGAGGAGAGTGTGGTTTGGAACTAAAAATGGGTAGAGATTGGAACAGTGTGTACAGTATTTTAGTGTTATCTGCCATATGGACAACAAGAATGCAGTAATTTGGGAGAACTTGCTCACGTGGGGAAGAAACAGGATAATTAGTGAAAAAGTCCCATTAGTGTTTCCTTGAAGTATGATAAATAGGAAGGAAATAAAGCATCCATATTCAAAACACTTGAATATGAAAACCTCAACTTTTCAGATTAATTGCATGAAGCTTTGTGTCAGCATAGTACAGAATAGTGAACTGATTTATACTTTGTCTTTCAGATGAACCAGAGACACGAGATGCCTGGTGGGCAGAAATCAGACAAGAAATAAAATCCCATGCCAAGGCATTGGGTTGTCATGCTGTAGTGGGCTACAGTGAATCAACTAGCATCTGGTAAATCACGATGATGATTTGATTTTCAAAATGCCATAGGAAATGTATTTCATCATCAGTGGATTAAAAATTAACCATTCCAGTACAGTTGTTGGTACTGTCTATTCTATAACTACTTCACAGAGTTTAAGTGAGATTATGAAATTTCAGTATTAGTTGTTTTTTATATATGTTTATATCTGGGTTTTAAGTTTTTTCTAATGAATGTTACCATTTTTTCTTTTAAACTAAAGCCTACAGTTTGCTTTGTAGTAACAATATCAATTTATCCATGAAGTTTTCTAAACCTAATCTACCTAAATAATCAAGACTGTTCCTAAAAGTATATGTATTGAAGTTTCATTATTGGATAACAACTGGCAGACCAGAACTTAAATGGAAAACTTTTTATTTCAGGCCCAGTAAAAGCTCACCCTGGAGCCAAGTGTGTTTGATGATATTAAACAGAAACTTACTCTGGTTTGCTATTTTGAATTGCATTTGGAAAGTAATGAGCAAATTCAAACATCTCAATTAGTTTTCTTTGAAGTTGATTTTGCCTAAATATTTTAAGGTAAAAACGCTAAAGGTTTGCTTTTTTAAGGAGAGAAATTGGAAAAGTTTTGGTTTACCATATTTACCTCAATTACTCCATCACTGAGAGACGAACACACCGAAATGAAGCATTTATTCCTTTGATTTTCAGTCTCCTTGTAAAAAGCATAAATAGTTTGTATTTTTTTTTTTTACGTTAACTATGGGGAAAGAATGTACAGAGCATAGACAGGTAATCAATTATTGGATTTTATGATGCTTGCATTTCTCTAAAAGAATTTAATGTGGTAGTGTTTGATTATTGATAAAATATTTATTGGAATTCCCATACTTATTGCCAGTTCAGCTTTATTCCATGCTTAAGGCACAAGCCTGTATGTGTAAGTACTGGTCTGTCAGCCATGTTATGGATGAAAAATTATTTTGGGAAGAGAAACAACAAATAATATCGGTCTAGAAAATGTAGGAAAGATTTTATCTATTTTTTTTCAATGTAATATTTTATACTGAATACTAAAGGTTTGTTTCTTATTTAACAACTTGTGAATTACTAAAAGCTCTGTAGTCATTCTGAGAGCTTTAAGTCTTCTAAATCCTAAGTATGGTTGGTTACTTTACATGCAAAATGTGCCTTTATTGTAGTTCTTCCTAGTGAAATTTTACTGTTTTGCCACTTTTTATCCTTCAAGAAGCACCCTTGTCGGTGTTGGGTTGTAACTTCATTTTGAAAACTAAATGTTAGTAAGATACGGAGGCTCTCAACTTCCCTTTTCCTTTGGTTAAAAAAATTAAGGTTTGTGTTTTTTTAATGTTTGGTTGGTTTGCTTTATTTGTATTGTTAACCATAGAACTGAAAACCATACTTAAACCTGGTTAGCCTTTCTATTATTTGTAACATGAGGCAAAGCCCTTTAAGTCTTTCTGTTCAGTCCTTCTTCATCTTGTACTTATTCAGTGGTTATGGTTTAAATACCAGAAGAGGACTGTTGGTGAGTTTTATGGATAAAATTGCACAAAGTGCACAAAATTAGTGGTCATATTGAACTTCATGGAGACTTGTACTAGCCTTTTAATCTGATAATTTGATATAAAAGCGCCCTCGAAGTAGTAGGAATTCACTCTGTTGTTGTTCTTTTCTCTTGTAGTGAAGAGGTCTGTATTTTGTCCGCATCTGGCACAGCGGCTGTACTGAACCCTAGGTTCCTTCAGGATGGCACCATGGAAGGCTGTTTGGAACAAAGGTTGTCATGGCAGCCTGGCTTCTTTTCCGTAGGGTCAGAGAAGGGAGAGGTTGATTTTTTTCCTCAGAGCCAAGATAGTTCTTCTCTATTAGGGTAGGTTACAGTGTTACAGTGCAGGATGCGGGGACCAACCACTTTACTGCTTTTCACTAACAACACCACCACAGGAGTAATGGAGCTCTGCACCAAATTAGATACTCTGTTTTTATTTCTAACAATCTCAGTAAGGTAACACGTTTGACTACTAACACAGATTATAACTCAGTTTTTTCCTTAGCTGCTCTTCAGGTCTCTTTTCTCAATTTTGTATCACACAATAAAAAATGACAGATATTTGATAACTTATATAAGCCAAAAGTGGCTGTGTCTGTAATATGTGTGTATGTGCTCCATTAAATACTATTTATGTGTGGGAGATAAAATTGCTTGGTTATAAAACAAATATGATGCCAGATTTTTTCAAAATAGGTGTGTTTTTGTTGAAGTTGAACAAAATCATGAAACTGAAGACCAAACATGAAGTTTCCCTTTGTTTCTACTCTTGCAAATAAAATTTGAAGAATGAGCATTGCCACAAAGTTATTTTGGGGGAAAAAATGATTAATTAATGCATACTGGTAATTTATTGTGTATTCATCAGGATAACAATCAAATATTCCAAGGGGTTATTATAATTGTAAGCAAGGCTATTTATTACACTTTAGCACTTACACTGCTTTTTCCGTAATAAACCAGTCAATGTAGTATTACTTATTATTCTTTTACTTTGTTAGCACAAGACTGCTGTCCTCTAGTGTAAAGAGAGTTTTAAAAACTGTAGCCAGAACTAAAATACTTGTTTTTGTAGTCACTATATGATGAAGAGAGAAATATCATGTTCATAATATAAAGAAAATAGCACTTTTATCAAAACACGTATTTTGGTGCTCCTTAAGAGTCTTGGCATAGATTAGAGGTGCCAGAGGGAGGTAAAACAGATAAACAGACAAAGCTCCTGCTCAACACAAAATATATTTGCCATAGTCTTATGATAACTAATGTTCCAAATCTGTCAGATTTGCTTAGGCACCTCTTCATAATTACTGTGAAGAATTATTTATGTGAAACAGAATAAATTTGCAGTGATGCAGTTGGCCTGTGCTTTCGCTGATCATGTTTTTATAGTGGTCATTCCTGGGTATTGCTCACAAGGGAGAGATGTTATGTGTTCTAAGCAAATAATGAGTTTTACCTGATACCTTATCTTAGGAAATAATCTTGATGTTCTTCTCACAATGTTAATATATATTGTGCTGCTTCTCAGAAGGGTGATTGGTTTGTTGTTTGTATTCTGCTCCTATGGGGTTTTGGACACAATGAATGTAAAAGAGATTTTTTGGTGTGTTTGGTACAGCGAATTCTTTGCACAGCTCTTGTATCATGGATTGTATTTAGAAGTTGTATTGCTTAAAGCCAGTACAGTAATGTTACAGGTATATATGAATTGTTGGTCACTGAATGTCCTTTTTCTCTATCTCTGCATAAGAAGTTTCAATGCAAGTTTTATTGTTAGCATTTTTAGCAAGTAGCGTGCCACCTTTTCTTCTTCTAGTTTGTATATTGTAATTCTTGTCACATTGGTATAGCAGAGCAGGGTTTAGTTGCCGTGTATGATTTAAGTAGGTCTCTGTAGATGTTTATACACATGTGCTTTAACTGATCATGGTTAACAAGATGCAGATGTTTTAAGTAAACTCTCCATAATGTATTTTTAGGAGTGAAGAAGCTTCACCACCAGGTTGTGGGTTTTGCCATATCCCATATGATGAATTGAACATGCCGTTTCCTGCTCACCTCACTTACTGTTACAACTGCAGGAAGCAGAAAGTTCCTGATGTCCTTTTCACCACAATTGACCTTCCTGTAGAGGCAATAGTTGTTGGGAAGGGATGTCTTATTCAAGCCAGGTATCTGTCAAAATAGTCCCTTAGTCTAGTAAAGTTTTGGAGATCTTTGAAAGAATTCCTGTTGCTAAAATCCAATGTGTCATCAAACCTTATATTATAAAACATAAAATTGGCATGTGTTCTCAAATAAAATTTCTCTCTGGAACTATCATTGCACTGCTATGGGCTTTGAATTTCAGCTTGTAGGACTAAACCCAAAGACTGGAAGATGACTAACATATAGTCAGAGATGGGATTGCTATGCTCTTTATTTTATTCTTTTCAGATAAATATGGTTAATGCTTTAACTACGCGGGTACTTGTGGGTTTGGTTTTGAGGTTTTTTTTTCTTCCTTCCAATGTGTGTCTTGAATAACTGTATTAAAAGGAATTTTAAAAGTTCTACCATTAGAAATTATAGTAGTAATTTTCTGTACTTGTGCCTGAAATGTTTGAGGCTTGCAGCAAGAGAAATAGATGTTTGCATTGGGGGTGTTACTGGAAGAAAAGCTGAAAATAGAAGTTTTCAGATGACACTGTCTCAAGGAGTTCTTATAAGGAACTGGCATTTTATTTTACTGTTGCAGCAATCTAGAAGAATTGAAAAGAAGCTATATTAGATTATACAACGAGGAAAAAAAAATCAGGATACTCTGTGATCCCTTTCAATTTTCACAAATCCATTAAAGCTCTGCCTGTACTGGTTTGTGTTGCCAGGTTGTGCCGTCTAAAGAAGAAAGCTCAGGCTGAAGCGAATGCAACCTCTATCAGTAACCTCTTGCCATTCATGGAGTATGAAGTGCACACACAACTGATGAACAAACTCAAGCTGAGAGGAATGAATGCCCTCTTTGGGCTGAGAATTCAGATCACTGTGGGGGAAAACATGCTGATGGGCTTGGCAGTAAGTAGAGTTGGAATCCTGGGATTCTTTTGCTTACTTACAGTATTTTTTTCAGGAAGACATGCAAGTGTTGTGGGATTCAGAGCAACCAGACATATTAAAACATCATTTTAAGAGCAAAGTGTCCTAATTATTGTAAAATCAGGACAGACTTGTCTTTCATAACCAGCAGAAGAAGATTCAAATCTCTTGAAAATGGTAGACGACAAGATGATTAAAAAGGGGATGAGAGGGAAAGAAACTTTAAACAGTTCAATGGCACAAATTGTAGAAAAATGATGATATTCTTTAAAGATCCTGTCAATGGGATCCCCGTTCTTCAAATTGAATTGCAGTTTCAAGACAAATAAGACCAGTTAAGTCTGTCAGTAAATCTTCTGGTTATTTGGCAACAAGGGGAACGTCTTGCCTCTTCTTTGATGGAACTGAAGAAGTGATAGATTTGAGAAAGTCAAGAAATTTTCATTAGCAATATTTTCTAACCCCTTTCTTTCATGCTAGGTTAGAATAGTGAAATACACTGCTTCCTCCTGCATCAGAGGGTGCTTGGATAATTCTGGCTGGCATCTTCTTTTGTCTTTTGTGATCTGTTTCCTGTAAAGAGAAATAGGGTTGTCACAACTTCTCTGATGCCGTAAATGGTTTGGCCAAATTTTAGATCTTCAAAAACTGTAAAAAACTATTTGCTTATGCAAAACATACTGGGGCAGAGGATTTAATTTTTAGTTTGTTTCAAATTTTTAGGCAAGTTTAAGAGTTCCAACATAAAAAATGAAAAGGAGGGAGTTTTTAAAAAGAATAGTTAAGTTTTTTCATACATGAACAGAAGAGAGAGATCCATTTATTTATTTGCAAGAGGTGCTCCTATAATTTGCATTTTACAATGCTGTTTTAACATAAATATTTTGGAAAGCTTTGTATGAAAATATTAGGAATTCATGCTCATGCCTTTTTCTTGTGACTTTTAAAAAGTCTGCAACAGGTGTGTATTTAGCAGCTTTGCCAACACCCGGAGGTATTCAGATTGCTGGGAAGACTCCAAATGATGGCACCTATGAGCAGCACATATCCCATATGCAAAAGAAAATAAATGATACAATAGCAAAAAACAAGGAACTTTATGAGATTAATCCTCCAGTAAGTAAATCTTGTATTCTTACAAATAAAGCATTCTGATTCAAATATATACACTGTATATCCATTTTTTATTACTGAGTCATTCAGAATGTAAGTTTATTTACAAATAGAGACTGACTTTTTTCGCTGTATTTTGGAAAGCTGCTGGAATTTTCAGATCTGTTTAGCCACATAGCCAAATCAGTTTGGCATTATTTAGATGTATTTCTCAGGAGAATAATTTTCAGAATGATCTGATTCTCATAAATTGTATAGAGTTGTATTATTTTTAATATTCAGAACACCTGTTAATTCTTACATTCTTTCTAGGAGTTACCTGAAGAAATTATTGGGTCTCCCATTCCAGAGCCAAGACAACGTTCCAGGCTGTTGAGATCTCAGTCAGAAAGCTCTGATGAAGTTACAGAGCTTGACCTTTCACATGGAAAGAAGGATGCTTTTGTCTTGGAGGTGATTTCTCCTGAAATATATATTTTTTTTAAAAAGTCTTCTTACTCATCGCCAAGAACAGTTCCTTAATTGTTTTTTCCCTTTTGTATCAATAGAAAAAGTGAAGTATTAGATTTTGCTTTGTCTCTCTTTTTTGTACTCAATTTGCTTAAAGCACAGCTCTGTCTACAGACTATCTGAAAGAAGATTGCCCTGCTGTTCATGGATATGTAGCAATCTCTAGAATAATAATTAAGAGCTGTTAAGAAATGTTCTTCTGCTTGCTTCAAGCAGCAGATTAGACTAATCAAAAACTTAGGATCTATTTTTATAAACACTGAGGTTCTGTGTTGCCACACTTTATATTTAGTAAATCAAAAGATTGTATTTTCTTCCTGTTTCAAAGCTCTTACTGTTCTAGGTGAACATTCAGAATTACTAGTTCCCAGAATGGGTTGTATTCAAAGCATTCAAAAATCTGCATGTGCCAAGAGAGCACATAAATGAAGATTCTCTGAATTTCAGCTATTGCTTTTCACAATTTAAGAATTCACAACTTCTGACAATACCTTCCAGTTCTTTCTACAGATGCGACTAGAAAGAACAACACCTACAGATAAATAAAGGACATAGATTTCTTTTACCTCTCTATTCACTAAAATTCAAAGATATGATTGAACATTGTCCATTTTGAAGTCTTTAATACTCCAGCAAGTGTTAAAGAAGGGCTGGAGTTTTGATCATCCTGTAGATACAGGTAGTACAAATACCTATCACTAACCACTTCAAAATACAGCCTGTAATTGCAATCTAAGGTACATTAAAGGCTTTGTTAATCTTCACAAATCACCATCTTCATAGAAAATAATCTGTAAGAAAGGTTGTAGATAGGAAGAATGAGGGAGTACTATAACAGCAGTTTGTTTGAAAACAGAAGTATGAAAGGAGAGTGAAAAAATAACAGGTTGGGAGAGTTTGGGATAATAAATTTAGATTGGTTGGTGCTTTTGCTAAAAGGGTTGAATACCTTTGTAAAAAATTGAGGATTTTGTAAGGCATTTATAGAAAAAAAATACTTTTTATCTGTGGAATCACTTACTGCTGTTTTATTTGAGAAATTGGATATTTGGTTGATGATTATTGAATATCAGAAACAATATTCCAGAAGATTTAGTTAAACTCCTGACTAAGCTTTCAAGAGTAAAATCATTGTTCACTTTAGCTATGTAAGAAAAAGTAGTAAAAATTTCATTGTGATGAGGATGTGCTGAAAGAGGCTGGGAAGGCAGTTATGAGAGGTAAAGATATCTGGGTTGGTTTTGTTTAGCTTTGGGGTTGTTTTTTTAAAGGGAAAAAAAGACAACCCCTTTTACATGGAGAGTGAGAAGGAGACACGTTACTTGACTTCAATACTGGAGTTAAATTATAAAGCATTTCTGAAACACTTAATAAGAAAATGTTGGGAGTTAGAGGTAAATTTGGATCTCTTGCAGGTCAGTAAGACAGGATGAATGAAAAGCACACCAGAAGTATTTACAGAAGGTAGCAGGGCTCTCAGTGTGATCTAAAATAAGAGTGTTAAAGGTTGAATGGAATAGAGGTTACTTTATTTCTTTCTGAAACTTCTTACTGAAGTGGAAGCAACATGATTTTCTCAGTTATTCCCTTTTTGCAGATTGATGACACAGATGCAATGGAAGATGTACATTCTTTACTGACAGATGTTCCACCACCTTCTGGTATAGTTACAACTATATTTTTCTAATTTATGCTGTAGGCTGCAAAATGACAAAATATGACTCGTTTTATTAAAAATTATTTTAGAAGTTCCAAGAGAACTGACAATATTACTGTTTCTGAAGAGATTTAGACTGAAGTACAAATTTGTAGGTTCCAGGTTAATGAAAGTAGAATAGAAAAATAATTATTTCCTGGTCTCAGTTGTCTTTATGCTATTTATCATTGTATAGATATGTCATACTTTCCCCAACAGAACTGCTGGATCTGGATGAGAGGCAAATATAGTTGTCCATTATATAGAAATTGCTCTGGACATTTAATTTGACTTTTTCCTTCCTCCTGTCATTATGAATTTCCCTGTGTTTCTTCTGAGAAAGTTTCCTTCCTAATAACTGATGTCAGTGTTAATAATTTTGAGTCAAGGTCAGAGCTATCCTTGCATCTATTACTATCACCAAATCTTTTATTCCTCACTGATTATCCAGTTCTGCTGCAGTTGATTTTATTGCCCTAAATTAAGGCCATCAGCAATCATCTTGTTTTATCCTCTTCTGCATGTGAGTTATGAATGTGTTTGAAGCACAGAATCCAAAATTACAGATGTCTTCACTGTGAAAATTAAGCACTTTTGTCCCTCTTTTCCTAGTCTGATAATTACATTTCATTTGATGATGCTTCATTCTTAGTTTGTTAAGAGATCTTGGTGAAGGATCTTAGTGAATGCTTCCTGATGTCCAGAGTAGGTGGTATAAGTCAGGTGCCTTTTGTCTGTGTGCTTGTTGAGAGCTTGTGAGCAGTGACTGTTCCTTAGGAAACTGATATCAGCTTGTCTGCAATCTTGTTTTTCCATCTGCTCGTGAACTCCCTTTTCTGGAATAGTTGCTATGGATCAGTAATAGAGATACCTATTACTAGGAAATTAGTAGGACTGGTCACTTTAGCACCTTATTACTTGAAGATTAAAGAAAGTTCTTATCCGGTAGTGGACTAAATGAAGAGTTCTGTGTCAATTAGCTGTTTGATCTTTTGCCTATTCTGTGGTTTATAAGAATCTTTCTGTTTCATTTGCCTTTTTGTTCAATATCTCCTTCAGACACTTGTTCAAGACAAATAAACAAGGGACTGGTTTTCTGCTGTTGTGGAAAGCTCTAGTACACTGCTGTAAAAAGAAAAGCATGTTTTCTGCTCTTATATTATTATTTCTGCATATCCTTTCTAAATCTTATTTGATTCTTCAACAGAATTTGTTTTTGATGTTCTGAAAGACAGTCTATTAATATTTATACCCTCTGCAAGCTGCTGCACAATTTTTTTATAACTCTTTTTGTGCTTTTATATAGGCCCTATGAGATTGGCCTCTTTTTTACTTATTTAACTGTATCTTCAGGCTTTCAGAATTGATGATTTGCTGTTAATAACTTATTTTATTATGCTGTTTAGTCATTATATTTCTGTTTTTAATTTGCATTCAGTCGCTATGGTAGTTGCTTTACAGCCTTTCCTTGCTCTATTAAAGGTTGGCTTTTTAGCTTTTCATCCTCTTTTGTGCATGATTTATCTTACAAAAATAGGTGAAGCAATTGTGGATTTGGGGTGTTGGCCCCTCCTACATGGATTCTGTATTTGTTTTTTGAATGTTGATCTCATTTCTGGTGTATTATTCAATATTGAAAACAACATGAGGGAAAATACTTGCAAAACCTTGTCACACGTGTTTCCTTTGTAAGTATTTTTACATTGCAGTGCATAAAACAGATTTTTTTCCCCAATTTTTTCTTCACAGGTTTTTACAGTTGCAACACAGAAATTATGCCTGGTATAAATAACTGGACGCCAGAAATTCAAGTAAGGTTATTCAAAATTGAAACTGTTTGCTGAATTGCATTGAAATATACTGTAGTAATTTAAATATATATTTTGAAAGCTAAATTCAAAGGACACCCTTGTGACAGAAATAAAAGTAGTATTTTGGTAAGAACAATAAGGTATGAGAACCTGTTTTTTTGTTGTTTTTTAATGCCGTTACGTAACAAATAATCTAATACAGAAATATGAAAGTAATTACAGTAAATATGGACTTCAAGGGTTTGGCTTTTTGGAAGGTTTGGCTGTATTTGAAGCCCCTTAAAGGGAACAGATTATTGACTGTGTTGTTTAGCTAACATATTTTGTTACTTAGGTAACATATATGTTAACATATTTTGTTTCTAATTCAGATGTTCACAGCAGTTAGAGTGTCCAGATTAAGCAACATTAACCCAACAAATCAAACACTCAATAAGAACTTTAATGATCTCTGTGAGAATCTGTTGAAGGTAAGAATCTTATTTCAAGTACTTTTTTAAGTGTTCAAATGGAAGCCAAGTAAAATTCAGCTATACTGAAAATAATATGTGCCTCATAATTTTGAAAATAGACTGCAAAGTGTCTGTAATTAGCTTGAGTTTCTGTAAAGATAGGTTCAGCCTTTTTCAGTCTATTAGGGATTTCCAAAGCTTTTGGAATCTGAAGGAGTCCTTTAACTGGCAGTATACTCTAGAAATAGAAAGACAGCTTCACAGTAGATTGCATTCTGTCCTGACTTTTCACACATGTAATTCTTCTTCAAGAAAAAATTAATATCATTAGATGACTTCTACTATGAAAAGAGTTTTGATCCTTAATTTCTCTGAAATAAATAACACTTCTTTTTTCTGAGTAACACAAAATAATATCCTGTCTTCAACAGAGTTTGTATTTTAAACTCCGGTCTATGGTTCCCTGCTGTCTTTGCCATGTAAACTTTACAGTTGCTCTGCCAGAGGACGAATTAGTTCAGGTAAGTGAATTGCTGCTTTTAACTTCCAGCACATAGGCATGGCCTTAGTTAACATTCACTGCTCAGGGTAAACTGGGCTAGGATTTGATTTACTGCTGTGTCTGGTGAATTCTTAGATTTTTTTTTTTTCTCTAGTATGTTTCTATGCAAAGAACTGCTTGTCTGCAAAAGTATTTTTCAGATTGCACAAGAGATCAACTTACCTAATATGCCAAATCTTTATGATTTGCAGATCGCAGTCACAGCTGTTGCCATTACCTATGACAAAAACCAAGCACTACAAGGCAACAAAGCACCTAGTGAAAAATCACAGCAAAGAGGTAGGTATTGTGAGGCATCTTTCCTTTTTTCTCCCCAGTGCCTAATGATTCTGGATTTTAATTTCAGTAACATATACAGATCACAGACCACAGAATATTCTGAGTTGAAAGGGACTCACAAGGATCATCAAGTACAAATACACAAATTTTTTAGGGAGGTTCTTTCAACATACAGAGATTTTTTACACTTCATGTACTTGACCTCCAGCAGGATGACTTAATAATCAAGTATTAGGTATTTATTTTACATAATCAACAAATTTATAGTACTTTCTTCTTCTATGATACAACTTCGATTATTTTTCTCTAAATGGTTGGTGTTGCAGATGATGACATTTCTGTTGTGTTTTGAAACATGTGTAAATCATCAGAGAATACTTGTTCTTATAAGTAGAAATTTTGTCCATACTTAAAGAGGGCAGAAAATAAATTATTCGTAATACTTTTAAAAAACCTTTTGAAAATCCTTAAGCAGGTCAGTAATAGTTTGGGAGCTTAGTGAAGCACATGGAGGAAATGGAAGAGACTACGGTGATCTGCATATGTCACCTTGCTAATGAAGTACCATCTTATGCTAGCAATGTATATGTGCAGTCTGGAAGTGGGAATTCAGACAGAACTTAGAGGATACTCAACTCATCAGAATGGAATTAGATAGAACAGAGCCATATGTTTCTAAAACATTAGTATAGCTGACTTCTTCAGAAGTAACAATGAAGTGTTTGCTTTCATGTGAAATAAGTGCCAATTTTTATTATAATAGCTGACTTAGATCCAACTGCAGAATCAAAATAAAAATGCGTAATGACTTTATTTTTTCCTAAAATCTTCAAATCCTTTTCAGTGGAACACAAGTTCTGTTCAATGTTGCAGCTGGATTTGTTGTCACACACCGGTTTCTGCAAAACTGCATCACTTCTTGCATGTGCTGAAAATACTTGTTCAAGTCACACCTGACTAAATTTGCTCTACTTGTAATTACTGGCAAGTCTTATTTTGGGGGTTAATTATCAGTTGGCCATGTTTTCTTTGTTGAAGCATCTACAGACAATGAAGAACAGCTACAATTTCCCTTGGAACTTTCCTCTGATCCCCTTTCTTCTCAAACATTCTCTCCAGCTAAAGGTCAGTTAAGGGGAAAAATGTTAAACTGTTGCTTTTTATGAATTTTGAGTTCTGCTCTTTCATAGTTGTAGAGCCTTTAAAATACCTATACTTTCACAGGCTGTAAATGTGCTTTGGTGTCTAAGCATAATGGGTATATTTACTCCTGTTGTCAAATTGTTTGAGAGTCACAGAAGATTGCTTGGCTGATCATTCTGCCTATATTTCCTGTCTTTGCATTTAGAATATTGAAGATGCTGCAAACCACTGGGTGTTTGGTGTCGTTTGACATAATTATAACCTAATAATTAGGCTTGTCGCATATTGTAAATGGCCCATATAAAGTACTTTCATGTTTTTTCAGCCTCATATTATTAATGTCATTGTTTTCATGATGGGAAATACTTTATCTACCAAATACTGGTTGCATGCAAATTTCATTTAAGTGAAAGGAGCCTAAACTTGTTTAGTAAATAATCTGCAACACATTGTACTATTAAACAGCTGCTTTATTTCACCTGAGATAGAGTTGCATTTCAAGAATGGTTGTCACAGTTTTTCTATGACTGCATTAAAAATTAAATTCATTGAAATCAGCTGTCTTTAATTCCTTCTCCCTTCCTGGATTATCTACCAAAATGTTTACTGAGAGGAAATTAAATATCTGGGAATTACTGTAAATGTTTGAGCTCCCTTTTTTTCCTATTACATCAGTTGGGTAAAGAAGGGTGCCTGCCACACTTACTTGTATTCTCAGAGGCCCGATTAATTTGAGCAAAAAGATTCTCAATTGATTTTTTTTTAATGCTTAACTTCTCATGGCTACATTTTTTATATTCAAAAAGAGAAGCTATCCAGAAATTTCTGCTGGTGTCTCTCTGCCCATTACTGAACTGTGCTCCCTGTGTGCTGGGCACTGACCAGTGGAGGGCAGCCTATTCCCATGTACCCCTTTTTCTGATGTTCTCCACAGTCCATATCATGCTGTAGACAGATTATTCCATCTGTCCTTTCTTCACAACTTCATTGTAGTTCCATTTACTTAGCATTATTTAATATACTTACTTTACTTTACTTAATATATTTTCACTTTTCTGTACGGTTGTTGTTTTAAAAATATTGGTTTACAATCTTATACAGTAGTGACCTTTAATAAATAAACATTAAAATTGCAAGGTAGATTTAGTAAAATGAGTTATTTATACTAACTGTTATCAAAGTACACGGTATACTATATAGAGGGTGGGTTTTTTTAATACTTGACTCTAAAATCTTTTATAAGGATCATAAAATCATGGAGTAGTTTGGGTTGGAACAGACCTTAACGATCATCGCATTCCAACTCCCTGGTCAGGGACTCCTTCCACTATCCCAGGTTGCACTGAGCCCCATCCAGCCTGGCCTTGAATACTCCCAGGGATGGGGCAAACACAACTTCCCTGGGAACTCTCTGCCAGAGCTCAGCATCTTTACAGGGAAGAATTCCTTTCTCATACCAATCTAAACATACTGTCTGTCAGTTTGAAGCCATTCCCCCTTTTCCTGACACTCCAGACCCTTGTAAATCGTCACTCCTACCTTTCTTGGAAGCTGTTGTCCTGTACTACCTGACTGTGCTTAATAGATTTTCTGAACAGAATTAATTTTGTTTTATTAGAAGTCCTGGAGGGTGCGAGTTCCCACACAGGTATTCCTGCTGCTCAGAGAGGTGAGTTTCCTTAATTTAGCCACCTGCCAGAACAGAATGAGCATTCTTGGGATATTGGTATACTCTTTTTGGATGTGTCTTAATCCAGGAAGTGTTTACTACTTAACTGAGAATGCGTGCTCTGGTGTGGCTTAATGCTATCCTAATATTTTGATGTGATTTTTCATTATAAAAGTTAGATTTGTTAATAATAACAGCCTCTCTGTCAGGTGCATTGATATAACTTTATCTGACAGAAAATGAGTCCCTGGGAAGAGAGCTGTTTTGCCTGTGTTAATTTGAAGTTAGCATGTGTTCCTCTCGTTTCTTCAGGATAATGAAGAAACAGTGTTTGCAACCCCCCCTTTTTTTAAAAGATATGCAAACACCCCTGCTTCTAATACCAAAAGTCATAGCAGAAGCAACTTTTACTTCTTATTGTAATGATAATGGGAGGGGTGTTGGAGAGTGGATGTTGGGGCAAGGAAGACTGTTCTGTAAGGAAGATTCATTTGTGTTTAAAACAGAGGTTGTGTGTCAGTTTGTGATTCTTATCATTGTCACCAAAGCTTCTTTTTTTCAGTCTGTAGGCTAGTTATTGATAAAGACAGTTGGGAAGTTTAAATCCTGATCAGCAGACCTTTGTAAGGAAAAAAAAAGCAATGAAAATGAAAATTAATAAAGGCTTAAATAAAGTTTAAAAAAAGCCGTAATTTGCAACCTAAATTGAGATAAAAAAGCTAATCGAGCATAAGCCCTTCATGATTGCATTTGCATGTTTTTTCAGTGCTGAAGTCCCACTCAGGCAGGTGATTCAGAGCTGGGGCATCACTAGAAATTGGTACTTTTGTTTGGACAAGTCCAAACCTATCCTGTAACTTTTCCTTTTAAACAGACCTGCGAATGGATGGTTGTTCTCTCTCAGACACAAATCATTGCTTCCTCAAAAAGGAGCATTGAGATGAGCAAGAGACATCATCCATATATTTTTTTTCTGTTTTTTTTCCTTTGTTTTTCTGTCTGTGTTTCCAGCAACGTCAGTTGATTACAGTTCCTTTGCAGACAGATGCAACAGCTGGATAGAGCTCATTAAACTGAAAGCTCAGACCATAAGGCGCGGATCAATTAAGACAAGTAGGCGGCTGTTTCTACCACATTCTGATAATCTGAGACATAGCTCTGATTTCCCAGTGGTGACTTAGTGGAGTGTCCTGCTCAGCAGTAGCATTGCAGATCACATATAGAATGAATTCCTGAGTGGGAAAACTGCTGACATTGTTCTGTAACCTAATGTAGGGATGATAGCATAAAAAGCAAAATAAAGTCTTGCTGTAATTAGTTCTCCATACATGTGTACGCCTACTAATTGTATAACATCCACTGCATGGATGTAGGTGTATATATGATCTTGGAAAATTGGGGGTGAGAAACAGGAAGCAATCACCAAGGGGACAGTCAAGGCAATGGTCACTAAATTAGCAAGCGGTGAGTTGGTTTTCAGTAGTTCTTTGGCCACAGGTCTGACTATCTTGCTTAAATTAGCAGAGATTAAAACCTGTTTTAATGGAAAATGCTGCACTGGGGAAACACGACAACTTTCACACTTCCTATAATTTGTTCTTCCAGCAGAATACATGTTTCAAAATGTTGGCACCTTTTTCTTTACCCTCACATTATAACTGATGGTTGTATGTGCAGCTGCTCGCCTCAATGTTTTCCTTTTGCAGGAATGCCACTCTTTCAAATAAATGCCATTTCAGCTTCTTGTCTCCTTTTGCATGCTTTGCATGATGATTTCCTTTCTCATGTATATGGCTGAGCATCACAGGCAGCTGAATGTTGTCACAAAGCTATTTGGAAAACTTAAAGAGTTTTTGTGTTTTGAGGAACAATGATGGATCTTGATAGTTATTTTTTCCTGTTTTTTTCCCATTTTTCAGCTACTTCCCTTGAAAAAGCAAGTCCATTGACTGAGGGATATTTACGGCACCGTTCTGTCCCGTCATGCACCAATTCCACTGTCTCAGTTGTTAAGATGACACCTCTTTCCTTTCTCCCTGGGGCAAAAATAACCAAATATCTTGGAATAATCAACATGTTCTTTATACGAGAAACCACTTCTTTGCGTGAGGTGAGCTGTGTGGCAGGGATTAATTTTATGTCAGGGAATTCATTTTATGTCAGGGAGTAATTTTCTGTCGATTGTAAGAATCAGAGGTTTGAGCTGAGGTGTGGCACAGCCAGGGAGTAGAATTCGTGTCACTTGTGGGAGGGTGCTGAGTGCAGAGCAAGTTCTATTGTACTGACTGCTCTTGCCATGGAGCACAGAAAGCCATTTTGTGTTTGGCATTAATAATTGCCATTGCTCTTGAATTTGATAGAACGCTAAACTAGGGAGTTCTTCAATAGAACTATATGGAAAAAATGTGTCTGGACCAACAGTGGTAGAAGTTGGGATCATTTGAACCCAAATTATATGCTAAAGAAATAATTAAGTCATCTATTCTTATCTCGTTTAGCAAGCTCAGTGATGAACTTTCACAGTGTATTTGGATTTTAAAATTCTTTGGTTAATATAACATTGTCCATATCATAGATAATATTATGCTCATTTTTAACATTACACTCTGTGCATTCTCTGTAACAAAACTTTGTGCAAGGAGCTTCAAAAAATTACACCATGAGTCCATGACCACACAACCAGCTTAGAGGTGATGTTCAAACCCTGATCTCCAGTCTGCATTGGGAAAACAAATAATCCTCGTAGAATGTCAAAATGCAAGCCATGTTCCTTATAATTTTGATGTCCTTTTGGGAAGTAGTTGTATCTTAGCTTTTGGCCACAGAAATAGAGTGTACCTCTAGCCTAGTTTGCCAGTGCTGAAGAGACTGCTGTTTTTTCCTAATTACATATTGCTAAAATTACACAGCAGATATTAATAAGAATGATCAGGCTTCCTAAAAATGGGCTCTAAGCTCTCTAGAGAAACTTGGATCAGACAAACATTTTGTTTAGATCTTGCAAGTTACTTTTAACTTTCCCTTTTAACTTAAGAAATCCATGTGGAAAAGGACTGTTTTCAAAAGGATGTCAGAAGAGAGAAGTGGTTAGAGGACATTTCTATACTAGGTGCAGATTCTGCAGGTACAAATTCAGTAGCTGATAAGCTTTGGTATCTGTGATAGCAGATCCCAACAGGGATAGGTCACTCAGGTCTTTGATTCAGCCCCTTCATGAAGCTGGAATGTTGCACAGTCCCTGGGATGTTGTCACTGTGCCCTTTCCAGCACCTAGGGGAGCCAATTTAAATTATTTCAGCTACATAGGCTGAGCCACAAACTACTCATACTACAAGATTGCCTTGAGTTGTAATGGAGTCAGAACAGAGGAGTCACTATATCCAACTCCAGCAATGTGGTCAGGTCCTACAAGAAAGTAATGACCAGCATTTTTGTTTGTATTGCTTTATGTTTTGCTTGTGGTAGTGCTGAAATATAATACCAGAATAAAAAATTAATGATAATTTTAAGTCAGATTAATCCATTGTTCTTAGGCTTTGCTGTTTACAGGTGGGTGTTTACAACCATTTCGTTACCTCTTGTCATCCAATGTTATATTAGGTTTATAATACATATTTTTTCCCCATCAGTTGCTGTACCTTTAGAAGACCTGGACAAAATCAAAATTCTATGAGAATTATGAACTTGTATTGCATTTTGATTTCTTGCTGCGGTTGACTTCATTTTGGCTTTATGCTGGGTTTGATAAAATTGCACCTGTCCTTTTTGTTTATGTATTTTCATCCAAGATATGTTTTTTTATGCCTTTATGAGTCTGTTCAGGGGACATTATATGTTTAGGAATGAGCACAGCCCTTAGAAATCCAGCTTAGTTCAAACTCTTCTTTTACCTGCCTCTTTCCATTTTTTCCAGTGCTACACACAAACAGAGAGTGTCGTGGGAAGTCTAGAGGTCTTGCCTTTCACTTGAATTTTGAAATTTTATATGTATTTTGAACCAACAGCGAACTCTGTTTTGATAAATTTCTTTTCTCAGCATTTCCTGTGGATTTTTATTTCTTTGGTTGGTTGCCTGGTTTGTGTGCAACAGATTTTTCTCCACAATGTAGTTGCTCACATTCTTTCATAAGGATTTTCTAGGAAAATCCATACTTGGTTGTTTTCCTTCTCCTTTGACATCAATTTAAATTCTTCAGTTTTGCACCAAAGAAGTAAAAATGCCCCACAAGCACCAACAAGTCAAAAAAATTAACGAAATGAGATGGCTAAAAGTTCCTTTGTGCTTCTAGGGGGAAAATGAAAAAAAAAATAATAGCTTGAATAGCTTAAGTCTCTGCTCTATCCGTTGCTTACTTTTTATTTTGAGGGATCATTTCTTTAGTGACTGTTGAGAGCTAATGACATTCATTAACGTACATGAATTTTCGGTGATTAGAGTTAATGGTGACTCTTTACTGGGAATTTCCAAGAATTTCATAGAACCATAGAATGGTTTGGATTGGAAGGGACCATAAAGATCCTCTTGTTCCGCCCCCCGCCATGGGCAGGGACACCTTCCACTATGCCAGGCTGCTTCAAGTCCCATCCAGCCTGGCCTTGGACACTGCCAGGGATCCAGGGGCAGCACCAGCTTCTCTGGGCACCCTGTGCCAGGGCCTGCCTACTCTCACAGGGAAGAATTTCTTCCCAATGTTCAATCTATGCTTGTCACTTTGAAGCTATTCTATTTTGTCCTGTCACTCCAGTCCCCTTTAAATGGTCTCTCTCCATCTCATTTGTAACTCTGACACATGAAACAGTGAATAGCTTTTAAGTTCTCCACAACATTTAGGGTTCACTAAATTATTCAGCTGATAAATATGTAAGAGAAGTACTCAGCATCTTGTAGCTAGATCTAATATAATATGTAATGTATATTTTTCCCATTCTAGGAGGGTGGTGTCAGTGGTTTCCTCCATGCTTTTATTGCTGAAGTGTTTGCCATGGTGAGAGCTCATGTTGCAGCTCTAGGAGGGAATGCAGTTGTGTCATACATAATGAAGCAGTGTGTTTTCATGGAGAACCCAAACAAAAATCAGGTACATTAGGATGTGAAATAATAAGTGCTGTTGTGGTTAGTATGATACAAATACGCATTTTATGTCTTTAAAAACCAGCAGTGCTGTAGAGCCATATCTTCACAAAATTTCTTGATATCCTGGGATAATGTTTGAAGAATCCAAGAGTGTTCTTGTGTTAACACAAAATTATGAGGATGCTTCATAAATAACCAGGTGGATAAGAGAACCTTGCTTGCTAGAACGAAGTAAATTGCAAGAAACAGTTGCACAGTATTGCAGAACTTGGTATTTCTGATGCAGTGTAGGATCTCCATATAAAAATACCTGGAGTTGCTGATGTAAAATGCTCAATTTTGTGCATAAAGGGACAAATCTTATTTTGTAAAGACAGAATATTCAGTAAATTAAATATGTTCAAAACAGTAATAAAAGCAATACAGATATCCAGGTAGTTCATCTGTGGTGGTCTTCCAGGAATCCATCTGCATGTTTGGTAGCACATGAGTGAGTGGATAGAAAAGAATATGTGGCACAGGTTGCCTCATCAGTAAATTCTAATAATTTGTTCTTCTCCTGATCTATGTTGATTTTTCTGTGTAGTTATATTTAGCAGATATAAATAAACATAAAATAATATTGTTTAATGTTTGGTAACTGGGTATTGTCTTTTTTTTCCAGGCTCAGTGTTTAATAAATGTCAGTGGTGATGCTGTCATCTTTGTCCGTGAATCTGAGCTAGAAATGCTGCCAGTGCAGCCTTCTACAGCTGCTCCTCAGCCCACAAGTTCTGCAGGAGATGTCACAACATGAAGGCAGGACAAGTGAAGTAGTCTCTGCTAAATATAAAGATTATTTAAAATGTGGGAATGTTTAGATTTGCATCTTATCTCTCCATGACATTCACAACCAAAATCCAATACAATCACTCTTTCTTTGTTGTCATGTAAACTTACATAAGTCAGAGCAGTGAACTGGCAGGTGTGCTCTGGTTCCTCTATTACTATTCCTGGACTCTGTGAAACCAGGCAGCAGGTGAAGCACTGATAGGAGAACATGGATTAGAATAGCAGGTATCACATGGAACTATGGAAAGAAGGAAAAATTCTGTTGCATTTTTGAGCTGTTCAGTGGCACCAGGATAAGTTGTCATTCAGAACCATTTCTGAGTTTGAGTGTTGTCTCAGCTGATTCTCAGCTCAGGTCAGGGTAGGAGGGAAGTGCCTGAGAAGTCTGTGTTGGAAACCTTTGATGAAGAAGGGAGAAATTTGTGTGTAGGCCAAGAAAACATGGGCTGAAGTCTGAAATTCCTTTACATCATGGAGTGTGAAGAGGAAAAAGCAGTACCAAAAAGTTACCGTTTGAATTTCTGCACATTAAAAGTATTTTTTCTTGTTTTGTTGTTGTTTTTATATTTGGGGGCTTGGGGGGTGTTGTTTTTTTAAATTGCTATTTAAAAGCTGCCATACCACAATGCTGTGATCCTGGGCACCTCTGTGGTGGGACAAAAAAAACCAACCAGAACACAACAAAAAGTTCCAGGGTATGTCTGGTGCTATTACACGATGTTCACTTCAGTGTTGACAAAGCAGGACTTTTTGTTATTTAAGACTTTGTGAAAGAATTGTCCTGAGGTTCATTTTCTTAAGGTAGGATCTGTTTCAAGAATGACATAACAGTCCCCCAAAAATCAGTTGTGCAGAAGTTATTCTGCAGCCTCTTTCCTGTTTAAGTGCCTGGCTAATTGGAGATTGATGTATGCATGTGACACTGGTTCCTGCGGGTTGCTTTTGTGTTTCGGGTTTTGTTTGGGGTTTTTTGTTCTTTTCCAGTGCTGTAGCTGGGAAATAGGGGTACTGCAAAGACAGGAAATTTGTCATTTCCAGTAAAAGTCTGAAAAGTGGTGATACTCTATTGTAAAAAAAAAAAAAAAAACAAACGAAAAACCCACCAAAACTTTGATTTGAAGATGCATTCTTGCTTAATCCTGACAATATTCTACATGGAACTTGAACAAAGATGTAAACTTGAATGTAAATATTCTGTTTAGTGTTGAAATTAAGCAATGGCATGATTATTTGTTAAAACTAATTATTTCATTGTAAATGAACATGATAATCATTCTTGCAAAATAAATATCTTTATATAATTCACTGTCTTAATATATGTGCATTAGGTAAATGCGTAACCTGGATGTAGTAAAGGTGTCCCACCCCCACTCCATTCTCCTCCTAGGAATATTTTTTGTGTAGCATGTTACAACCTCATCTGTATCCTGGGCTGCATCCAAAGCCCTGTGGGCAGCAGGGGAGGGGGAGCTTCTGCCCCACTCTGCTGAGACCCCACCTGCAGAGCTGCCTCTAGCACAGGGGTCCCAGCACAGGAAGGATGTGAAGTTGTTTTAGTGAGTCCAGAGGAGGCACCAAGGTGATCAGAGGGATGGAGCAGCTCTGCTGGGTGGAAAGGCTGGGAGAATTGGGGTTGTTCAGCCTGGAGAAAAGCTTTGGGGTAACATGGTGGCCTTCCAGTGCCCAAAGAGAACCTACAAGAAAGGTGGAGAGAAACTATTTACAAGGCGCTTGTGTGACAGGACAAGGGGGAATGGCTTCAAAGTGACTGAGAGTAGGTTTGGATTGGATATTAGGAAGGAATTCCTTCCTGTGAGGGTTGTGAGCCCCTAGCAGATGTTGCCCAGGGAAGCTGTGGCTGCCCCATCCCTGGAAGTGTTTAAGGTGACCAGAGCAACCTGGTCTACTGGAATGTGTCCACTCTCAACATGCACCCAACAACCCCTTAATGCTCTCCTCAACACCTCCCCTCTCCTCCCAACACATGAACTTTTAAAGCTGTTCCAACCCAAACCATTCTGTGATCCTGTAATTCTGATATTTTGGGAGTTAATTATCCTTTATATTTGAAGTCTTTGAATTTGGCCCTTACTGGAACACATCACTAACACAGTTAATCATCTTGCTAGATTCTGTAGCTGTTGCAACCAAAGCATGTTGCAATCGTGAATTAATTTCCCTGTAAATAGTTGCAGCTTTTGATTATTTTGCAAGGCAAATCTTATTTCCCTTTGAATTTAATGGCAGAATGTGAATAACTTCAAAAAGCCTTGGATATGGCACAAAAAGCTGTTTCCAGCATAAGTATTCAGCATGAAATATCTGAAGTGGCACACTGAAGTAGCTGGGTTTGATTATTTTTCTTTTTGAGGGGTGGTAGTTGCTTCTTTGGAAGCA
This sequence comes from Cinnycerthia olivascens, assembly GCA_035048155.1. Taxonomy (NCBI): domain Eukaryota; kingdom Metazoa; phylum Chordata; class Aves; order Passeriformes; family Certhiidae; genus Cinnycerthia; species Cinnycerthia olivascens. The sequence continues at coordinate 61,091,392 of JAWWMU010000054.1, forward strand.
TTAATGCCATCTTTTCATTTCTAGCCATTTAAATGTCACAGCTTCCTCTAGTATGTTTCTTTAGACATAGAGGAGCTTTCTTACCTAGAAATTTTAATTCTTCTTCAATTATTATTCCAGAAGTGACAGACATGGATTTTAACTGTTACTTAAATTGGGATTTAACTTCTCTTAGTTGGTCCAGCTGATTAAACATAACCTATAGAAAGGTGTACACTTGAGTTTCATTGATTGTCATTTTTTTTGTCTCCTGTGTAAAAAAAGGCCATAAGTGTGTCGCATCTGGAGAACAAGGAAGAGCCTCTGCAGATGGTACTGGTGCTGCTTGGTGGTTCTTTCAATACCTTACTCTAACCACCTCTATTTTAGGAGCTGTGTCGTTCTTGCTAAGTTTGGACGTGGGCAAGAATAAACTTGAAGGGAATTGTTGGCTTCATGTTGCAGTTCAATGGGTTCTGTGCTTTAGGAATGAATCTTCTGGAATAACCGTTATCTCAACTAAAAGCTTGTTTTCACAGCTGGTTGGGAAGTCCTCAGTTTGTTGGGGTTTTTTTCATGTTAACCTCTGCAAATTCTGATGCACACATGTGAGAGGTGCAAAGTGAGAGCACATCTCCCCTCGTGAATAGTGTGCAGTTGATTCTCCTCCTCTTCCCCACGTGGAATCAAATTTTTTCCTTGGTGTTCAGTTTCAATCAAAATTTTCTTGGAAATGAATCCTGAAGATCTGGTTCACTTTTGTCAGACTGGAAGGCAGCCCTGCACCTGAAGACTTCTGCGAGGCAGATACATGAAAAGAAGAGCAGGACAGATGCAGGGAATTGCATACAGTTGCAAAGAGAGACAGCAATGGCTGTGAGGTTTTTGGAGAGTTCTCAGTTCCATTTAGGTATTCTTATGAGGATGGATGGAAGCTTTGGTGACTGATATGAGTAACTTTTTTTTTTTTTTTTTTTTGCAAGGAACAACTGTGCTGCTGTGGCATCTCCAGGATCCAAAGTTTTCCAGTGGCAGGAAAGTACTCTCAGGATCTTCCCAGGGCTCTCTTCCATGCACAAGCTGGCTTTCTTCCCAGGTTTTTGAGAAGTCAGGTGCATAAATCCTGCATAGTGTGAGAGCTAGCCAGGCTCCTGCTTCTCATTGTACAAACAGCCCCACCAGGTAACACTTGCCACGAGTGACACCTCCAGCATTTCACAAGATGGGTTAGTGGCATTTCTCCACTTTACAGCTGCAGTAAATGAAATGGAGAGGGGAGAATCAATGTGGCAAGGATGTATTAAGGGCTAGGGAAGAAGCTAGTCTTGCTCCAGGCATCACTGGGCAACATCCTTGTGCCAAATGACAAGCCCCGATGACCGATCTGCAGCGCTGGCTCTGCCGCGGGGGCGCTGCCGGCTCCCGGCGGGGCCATGATCGCCCCGCGCCGGCAGGGGGCGCTGTGCCGCGAGCCCATCCCCTCGGCGCCGGCCATGGCGGCTCGGGCGGCGGGGAGCGAGAGGCGAACCGAAACTCACGGCAGCGCCGCTCCGGGCTGCAGCACGAGCCAAGGAGCAATAGGCTGGAACAGCAGAGGCGAACACACCCGGAATAGCAAACAAAGTGTAGCAAAAACCCCGAAACGGTGCCAGGAGCAGCGGGAGTCCGGGCAGACGCTGCGTGTTGAGTTACAGCGTAGCAAAAACCTTGAATCAGCGGCAGGAAACAGCAGGGCTGGGCAATGGCAGCCACGCTCCCACAAGCAGCCGGGACGTGCTCCCTCTGGAGAGGCAGAGCGGGTCGGGTTCGGGCTTCCCTCGAGACATCCAAGCCGATGGTGAAGGTCCCTCCCAGCAAGGTCGGGTGTTGGAAAAGTCTCAGTTCGGTGGCCACCCTTTCGAGCAGAGGCTCACTCTTGGTGAGAAGCAGTGAGGGGCAGAACTCCGCAGTAGCAGCGAATTCTGGCAGCAGCAGTCCGTCACCAAGACCATGGAACTGTATCCACTGTGATCCCAAGAGCGAGAGAGGGCTGAGCTCAACCCCCGACTCCCAGCCAAGTCTCACGGTATCTCTGCACTTCCCAAGAGAAAATCCCTCCGGCTAACAAGCCCTCTCCCCGGCTAAGAGTCTACAGCCGACTACCTCCTCCTCCCCTTCCTGGCCACATCTTTAAGTGCCCTCATTCCCATCTCTTAGGCAACAAATGGGAGAAAAATTCCCTGAAGGAAAGAAAGAAAGAAAAAAAAGGAAAATCCTAACCTACAACACATGGGCATTGCTTTTTACAGTCATCCATCCTACAAATAAGCTGATGCTATTTTAATAATGTAACTAGAGTAGCATCAAATTAACGAAGTTGTTGTTTACTTTCTTTGGAAGAAAGGTTGATTATGATTCGTCCGAACTCATCATAGAGTTTAGACTTTAGAAAATCCAAGGAAATAAAAGGGGTTTGTACCACAGCAATTAAATCAGCATCCAAACTAAATGGGAATTAGCCCAGACAGAAATTTGCTCAGATCCCAGCGCAAGCAGTAATTTAAATTTAACCTGATTGATTTTACCTGATATTCTGCAATAAAACAACTACACTGTCTCATTTAATTTAATGAACCACAAAGTCCTTAGTTTCTGCAATTAAAAAGGTGTTTGGGACGAGCAGCTGATTTCTCAAGCACCCTGGCTGTACTTTAGAGACAAATTTGTCAGGAAATTATGTGAGACTTCTCAAAGCAGTTGCCCAAGCTATTAGGAAGTCTGACATTAGAGGCTGGGAGTGATTAATGACTTCGCTGGGTTAAGCATAGATTTGTTTGATAACAAGCTGCTGCTCTGGGGAAGATACCAACAGCGTTTAATTTCTTTCCAGCTAATTCTATTACAAAGTTCCACAGCCAACTGGTTTCAAATACCTTCTGCAAAGTGAATAAGTGTGCTGGATCCTGTAAGTGTGATCTCTTTGCTTCCTTTGAAGCCCTCAGTGAGATTTTTGGACAGAATTTAAGAGCACAGTTCAAGCCCAGTCAGTGAAACATCAATGTAAAAGCTATAGCAGAATGTAGACCTTCTAAGGAAATATGAGATGCCTTTCTGTGGTGGTGGAACACAAGAATGTTAAGGTTTAGGTAAAAAGGATATTGCAACTGGGCAAATACAAGAGAAGATGCATGGGTTTAGTGCCTTGTTTGGTTAGAAATTCGTTCAAGACGAACAGTGTTACATCTGTAAGAGCTTTAAGGAAGTCAGAATAAATATTTTGTGAGAAAGTTAAAAGATGGTGCTTAAAAAGGAAGAGTTTGGGTTTGTTCTTCCTTTATGGGGTACTTCTCCATGGAATAACACAGGAAGCAGTTTTTTCCACTGTCTGCCCAGGTTTCCTCTAGGATAGCATTATCAGTGGGATGGGGCACTGAGTGAGTGGCTCTGTGGTACTCAGCTCCTGACTGGGGTTAAACCACACCACTATCTTATGATGCTACTGGAGAAGGAAAAAAAATATACACTGACAAACACAGATATTTTTGTCTGGCTAGACACATTTAATTAATATGATTTACTTGTATGGTATAGTCATGGTATTAATTTTCATCATGTTTCCTAAATACAAATGCAAGTGCAGAAACAGAAAATTGAATTGGCAGCCAATGAAATGCAGTTATTGCATAGGAAATAGCCTAAAGTAATTTTCAGATTATGAGAATAGGTGGGAGTGGAGCAGCAAGAGAAAAGGAAAATATGACATATGGAGATGACAAGAAATCAAATGAAATACAAATTTTACTTCTATGCATTTTACCAGCTATGCTTACTTTTCCTGTAAGAAAATCTCATATTATATTAGCCCTGACACTACCTTAATGACAAGGAATTCAAATATTTTTTTACTTTGTTCTCTTCTCTGGCATCATGTCTAAAAAAAATATTTCAGTTGCTAAAATGAGGGGACTAAAGGCACCTGAAGCCTCAGAACAGTCAGAATTAGTGAAAAAAATGCAGTCATACAAAGAATAGAAGTATGTATGGCTGGAATGAAGAGGGGAAACACCCAAATGCTGATACAACTTCCGAGTAGTGACATCTGAGCTGCAAATCTTCAAACATCTAGAAGACTGGAAAATTATGATTTGTGGGATTAAGGAAACTTCTGAAAATTAACTCAGTCTCGGATGAGGAAGTAAAATATTCACAAAATCTATTTTCTTCCTTAGCTTTCCAATTTATCAAGGGAGGGGATTCTGCCCCTCTGCTCCCCTCTGGTGAGACCTCTCCTGCAGTGCTGCATCCAGCCCAGGGGTCCCAACACAGGAAGGACGTGGAGCTGCTGGCCCAAGTGCAGAGGAGGGACACCAAGGTGATCAGAGGGATGGAAGACCTCTGGTGTGAGAACTGGGATTGCTCAGCCAAGAGAAGAGGCAGCTTTGGGATGACCTAATCGTGGCCTTCCAGTGCCTGAAGGGAGCCTACAAGACGGAGAAGGACCATTCACAAGGGCCTGGAGTGACAGGACAAGGGGGAATGGATTAAAACTGACTGAGAGTAAGTTTAGATTGGGTATTGGGAAGAAATTCTTCCCTGTGAGGGTGGTGAGGGCCTGGCACAGGGTGCCCAGAGAAGCTGTTGCTGCCCCTGGATCCCTGGAAGTGTCCAAGGTCAGGCTGGATGGGGCTCTCAGCAACCTGGTCTGGTGGAAGGTGTCCCTGCCCATGGCAGGGGGGGTGGAACTGGATGATGTTAAAGGTCCCTTCCAGCCCAATCCATTCTGTGATATTATAAAATATATTTGTGCTATTTCTGGATGTACATAATCATGAACATAAATGAGCAGTGCAAACATATTTGTGTTGTGGGAATTCCTACCTAAAGATGCAAACATGTGCATCTAATTTCATGAGGTTTAAACTGTTGAAAATTCTAGTTAATGATTGGAGGTGACCCAGCAAAAAGTTGAGAGGTACAACAGGATGACTTGCAGGGAAACAAGGACAAAACCTGCTGTTCCTAAAAACCAGGTTACAGAATTAAAGACATTGGTAATCAAACTCTGGTCTGACACAGAGGTAACACAGAAGCAGATAAAACAGCGAGTCAGATGTCATGGTAATTAAGTTATTTTTGAAATATTTAAACTTATGCTTGGGTTAACTCCTATCCTATAAGAAAATGGAGTTAAGTGAATTGGTTAGGACACTGCTGTACAGTGCTCAAGTGCTCCTAAGGTTAACAATCAGGGGAGAGAAAAATCTTAACAGACACACTAAAAATCAACTTAAACTCTAAAACTCTCCATTTTTTTTCCACATAGTGACAAATGTTTCAGTTCCCTGTGAAATGAGGTAATATACTTGGTAGAAGTTGGTCTAAAATCCTTTCTTTATTAGAAGGGATGATGGGTAGTTGTGGGAAGCAGGGCTTGCCTCTGACTGGCCTGGAGGCTCAGGGACCCTGGCAGGGGTCTCAGAGACCCTGGCATGCAGCCCAAAACACCTGTGATTTGGATTTTG
>JAWWMU010000054.1:61146886-61171697 GCA_035048155.1 Cinnycerthia olivascens
GTTTTTAAGGGCTTATTTTACTTCTCATTATCCTCCTCTGATTTTGTTAGTAATAAATTGACTTTGTACCTCTAAGCCGAGCCTGTTTTGCCCTTGGAGTGTTTTCTCCCAGTCCGTATCTCAACTTATGAAACCTTCATTAAATTTTTCTCTCCTCTGCCCAGCTGTGGCAGGGGAGGGTGAACGAGTGGCTTTTGTGGGTGCCTAGTGTTTGGCCAATGTTGAACCGTGACATTGAGGCAGTGCTACACCAAAACACAAGGCACCATCAGTTCATCGTGGAATCACAGTGAAACCTGTGCCAAGTCGTTGCCTGGAGGGGATGCCAAAGGTCACGCCCTCTTGCCTCTGCCCTATGGCTGGCAGCTCTACCAGCATCACAGAATATTTTAGGTTGGAGGGACCTTAATGATCATCTCATGCCCCATGGGCAGGGACACCTTCCACCAGACCTGGTTGTTCAGAGCCCCATCCAGCCTGGCCTTGAACCCTGCCAGGTATGGGGCATCCACAGCTTCTCTGAGTATCCTGTTCCAGTATCTCACATCATGCTCATAGTAAAGAATTTATTTTTAACATCTACTCTAAGTTTACCATCTTCCAGGTTTTTCAGAAATAATTATCTAATAATTTTTACAGCTTCCTAATGGAAATTCCACAACCCACTTGGCTGTCCGATCTAGTAAGTTACTGCCCTTATGTACAGAATATATTTCCTGGCATCTAACTTGAAATTCCCTCTGGCTATAAGTTAAGAGATGTTTTTTTTCTCTTTCACATATGATTACTATCAATTCTCTCCACAGTCTTTTTCTCTAGGCTGAACAACCACAAGTCGTTTACTCAAATAGTTGGGTTTTTTTTAAACTTCTGAATGTTTTTGTTTTTCTAATGGTCTTTAAGGAAAACATATGCTAATTAACTTTGTGGTGCCCTCAGAAATGTATTCTCGGATTTATTTGGAATGGTACAACACATCAATACCATATACTCCAAAGCAGAGCTTAATGTCACCTTTCTGCTTGAACAAGCTTGTATTCAGTGTTGCTGATTATTCTGTGCACAGTGTAGCTTGGTACTGTGGAGCAATGCCGCAAATCTAAGTGTTGGGACTGGGCTCAACAGAAGACAGTTTAGATGAAAGAAGACAAGAAATGCAAAGGCTACACAGATCTGTCTGATCCAGTATTATTCCAGTCAAAATGGGAAAGCCAAAGAGAAATAATTCCTGTATGAATATGATGCTCTTTGTAACAATTCCTTCCCTCAAGAACTTTACGGTTGTTCAAATCCAATGTATGGTGTTACTGCACTGGTAAATCTAGGCCTGGAGACCTCTGGAGAAAATTAAAATGTGGGTTTCTTCAGGTAGAGTTTGTGGGGAAGAAATATTGCAAAATCCCTTTTTCCCACCCAATAAACACATAGATGCTAGACCACTATTCCTTTTCCTTCACACAAAGGAAAAAACAAAAAAAAAGGAGGAGAGCTAGAGCGCCCCTGTGATACTCAGGCTAGTATATGAATACAAAAAAAAATAAAAACTGTGGTGGTGAAATGAGTAATGAAATATGTGATAAAATAGGGGAAGTGAAGCCTGATTATTTCTGAGTCAACAGAAGTGTTACAACTGACTTCAGGATGGCCAGGATTTAGCCAACAATACCCTTTTGCTGAATGCAATTCTGCTAAGGGCATGTAATTTTGGTATTGTGGCTTCTTGGATAACAAATAACTACTTTTTATTTTTCTTTTCCCCAGTTTCTCAGCCTTTATTAGCATTGGTTTTTTTGTAGTGAATGAGTTCTCTTTGTCTGACTGAAGGAGGATTCCTTCATGGCAAGGACATGGACCTGTTGGAGTGAGTCCAAAGTTGATTACAGGGATGGAGCAGCTCTGGTATGAGGAAAGGCTGGGATAATTTGGATTGCCGAGCCTGGAGAAGAGAAGGCTTTGGGGTGACCTAATTGTGGCCTTCCACTACCTGAAAGGAGCCTATAGGAAAGATGGAGAGAGACTATTTACAGTGGCTTGGAGTGACAGAACAAGGAGGAATGGCTTCACATTGACAGAAAGTAGGTTTAGATTGGATATTAGGAAAAAATTCTTTACCACGAGAGTGATGAGGTACTGAAACAGAGAAGTTCTGCATATCCCATCCCTGGAACTATTTAAGGATGGGGCTCTGAGCAACCTGATCTAGTGGACAGTTTCCCTGCCCATGGCAGTGGGGTTGGAACTTGTTAATCTTTAAGGTCCTTTTCAGTCCAAACCAATCTCTGATTCTACGTTATTTTCTGCAACGTTTTTTTGAGATACAATCAGATACTTCCATGTTCAGGTATGTATTCACACCAGATTCTCGTCATGGTGCCAAGGTAGTCCCTATGTTTTGTGAATTTCATATTGAATATCTGTTTGTTCGAGAACAGACCATCTGAGATAAGGAAGTTGTAGAAAACTTATATAGTGATAATTAGCAATGTTGCTTTCTGTCTACAGTTTTATATCTGCTCCCACTGAGCACTTGTAAGGCTGAGTACTTTTCTGAAACCTGCTGTTATGTGAAACCTACAAAATAAATAATGTTTCCAAGTAGAAACTTGCTTTTCATGCTGTCTTTGTTCATCAGAGATAAAAAAATGTAGGGGCAAAGTTAGAAAGTGTTCAGCGTGGTTCTACTCTAATGTAATTAATTAGATCTTTCCTGCTTGCTTCATTATTAGCATTTTGATCCTGCAAGGAACTCCTCATTCACAAGATATGTGAGATATCTTGCATATACAAGATATAATACCTGGTTTTATTCTTCTAAATATAAGCTTTTGGCCCTTCTTTCCATTTTTCCTATACTCTGAAGTTTGCTATGCCAGTCACCTCCGTGCAATGTTACTCTTGCTAACCATGTAAACTTGAATTTCACACTCATTTGGTTTATAAAATACATCTTAATAACTATGTCCCTGCTATATTTTCTCTTTCCCGTTTCTTTGAGTACTGCTGCCTCTCTGCTTTATGGAACACTGCTCTGCCAGCTCTAGTTGAGGGTAATATTTGCCCAGGGTAAGATGACCTGAAAGGCCAACTTCACCTGGCAAGGACCTTAATATGATGGCTAGTACCCACTCTGGATTGCTAGTTCTGAGGGGAGCTGCAGTGAAGGGGATATGGTGTAACAGCGCTGTCAAGTCATTCAACACACAGATATGTTACAGATATGTGAGCTTCCAAAAAGGCTACCTTTTTTATTCAGCAGAGCTGCTTCTTTCATATCCCACTTAGTTTTAGCTTCCCACTGATGAACTACATTTTCATTCCTTCAGAGCATCTCCAGTTACAGAAAATCAGGTTGGGCTGTAAGCTGCCCTGCTCCTAAATAGTGTCACCAGCTTAATTGAGTTTTTGACATACATTTGTCAAGGGCTAATGTTCTGCATGACTCTCTGCTACCCTTACTCTCCATGTGATGACAATGTACAAGACAGATCAAAATCTCACCTGATTTGCCAAGGCATCTCACAAAGGTCTTGATTTCAGAAGTTCTCATAATAGGCACTTAGTCTTTAAATCTGTAAGAGCAAAACTCTGGCCTGTCCATTGGGACAGAATCTTTCCATGCCTAAGCTGAACTTCAAGCTGGTGTCTGACTGAGAAGGAAAAATTGTAAAACAACAGTAAATACACCTTTTGTTGATACCAACAGGTATTTTGGTAATGTAGAAGTAAGGTGAACTAGTATGTACATTCTACTATAGGTGTATTTGTGGTTAATTCTGTTACAGGTAAGAGGGTGAGAGTATTTTTTCAAAACTCTCTCATTCTAGTGTACTTTTGTGCTGGCTTTTGTCAAAGACATCTGCTACCCACAATAGCCCTTTGGATCAATGTCCCCTTCTCTGATGGAGAAGGGTGACAGCTACCAGGTCTGCTGCTTCAGTCCTTTGTCCTACTTTTCTCACCACATTTTTTGTCTGTGTGTTCCCTTGTAGGTAGCTCCCAGGTCTCCCCACCTACTGCTTCAAGTCTTCAATCTTTATTAGTATCTCTTTCTAGCTGGCCTTTTAATCTCAGTTGGGGGATTAGCTGAGTCCCCACTAATGCTTTCTGGGATGCTGTCATGCTGTGTGGAGTCCGTGCAGCTTAGCACAGACCTCAGAGACAGAGTCATTGCAGGGATACAGGCAAGGAGCACGAATCCCATTTTGAACCTGTTTCCCACAGTGTAGTGCTTGTGACATCTCTGCTTTATCCGGCTGAGGGCATATGAATCCTGCATAAAGATGAGATAGCCCCCCTACATGGAAGTACTACTCCATTCATCCAATACCAGAGTAATCTGCACACTTGGAGTGAAATTCAAAGTGTTCTAGAAAAGAACATGTTTTCATGGTCAGTATTTGAACTGTAAAATTATTTGCTTATCATTGATGTCAGGTGGGAGCTGCAGTTGCTTTGCTTCTGCCTATTCTTTTGTTGTCAAGATGTTTTTTTCTCCCTGTAGTAACACTGTGTAATAATGTTCTCATGTTATTCTGATAGTTTTTTTGTAGATTTGAAGGTATAGGAACACAGATAAAACAAACTTTGTCAGGAGACGTAGTATTTTTGTATAAAAGCAAGGTACGCTTGGCTCTTTCAGGGCACTCCTCTGCAGATCCCACAGAACAGATTTCATGTCTCTTCTGTGGTTGGCGTAGCAAGCAGTTGCTTACTCAGCAAGTTCATTGGTGACACAAAGCTGCAAGGAGCCCTTCGAGGGACCTCAACAGGCTGCAGGGATGGGCAGAGAACAACTGTCTAAAATTCAACAAAGGCAAATGCAGGGTCAGGCACCTGGGCAGGAGCAAATGCAGCACCAGCAGAGGTTGGGGACCAACCTGCAGGGAAGCAGCCCTGCAGGGAAGCATTTGGGTGTCCTGGTGGACAACGGGCTGTCAATGAGCCAGCAGGAGGACAAGAAAGGAGGACAAGAAAGCCAATGGTGTTCTGGGGTGCACTGGGAAGAGCAATGCCAGCAGGTCAGGGAGGTGATGCTGCCCCTCTGCTCAGCCCTGTGAGGATCACTCAGAGTGCTGTGTGCGGTTCTGGGCGCCTCTCGACAGGAGACAGGGAGCTTCTTGAGAGCAACAAAGATGATTTAGGGACTGGGGCATCTCTCTGATGAGGAAAGACTGAGGAAGCTGGGGCTGTTCAGCTCCCTCACTAATAGGGGAAGAGAGAAGACACTAATAGGGGACCTCATCCCTCTCTGTCCATGTCTGCAGGAAGGGCTCAGAGCAGGGCCTACGCTGCTCCCTGGGGCCCAGCAATGGCAAGATAAATGGGCAGGATCTCAGGAAGTTCTACCTGAATATAAGGAAGAAATTCTTCCCTGTGCAGTGACCAAGATTGTCCAGAGAGGGCATGGAGTCTCCCTGGTGATATCCCAGAACAATCAGGACACAGTCCTGTGCCATGTGCTCTGGCATGGTCCTTCTGAGCAGGGAGGTGGGACCAGATGACCACTGTGGGCCGTTCTTACTTCAGCCACACTTGAATCTGTAACCTAGAGCAGAACTCCAGTGGAATTAAGTTATATGATATATATGTTATTGATATATATGCATTATATGTTTTGTTTGCCATATCTGAAGGAAAAAGTACACAATTCTTCGAGGTTTTAAATGCGTGTATGAGGTTTTGGTACATTCTGTGTTTGCCTGATCTAAGCCACAGCTGCTTCTAGTCTTATCCAGTAAAATTTAGTGGTGAAAGAGGACCTCAGATGGTAAAGAGCATGGCGGAGTCACTACCCCTGGAGTTGTACAGGAAATAACTGTATGTGGTACTCAGTGCACTGGGTTAGTTGACAAGCTGGTGATGGCTCAAAGGTTGCAGCTGATGACCTTGGAGGTCTTTTCCATCCTAAATTATTCTGTGATTATATTTTTCATTTGCTCCCTCCATTTATTTCTGTGTGCAGTTTTGATCTTTTCAGATCGCAAAAATACCCTGGTTCCGTTCTCAGTTAGCATGTTGAGATGACATTTGTCTGTGGAATTTTCAAGTTAATTTGATGTTATTTTAATGCTCTACAGATCAGGGGTTTGGAAGCCATATAATAAAATTATTTTGTTAAATATCTCATTAGCAGATCAGGTGTGGTTCATTTTTGAAAGCTCCTTAAAACTTGAGTAAATATGGAAAACATGAGTTGTGCAGGATTCCTGATTTGGCAGCAGTCCAAGTCAGTCATTTCATAGCCCTTTTCCCTGTAAATTTAAGAAGTTTCTTCCATCTTCTGGCAAATATGTTAATATCCTATTGTACTTTCAAAGAAGCTAAATACAGTACAACTTGCAAAAAATATGAAAGGTATGCATTTGGCTTTGATGAGTAGCCTTTCCACCAGAATTCATGGTCTTTCAAAAAGCATTTTCTCTGAAATTACGCTTTCAGAGTCTTTTTCCTTTCACTAACATATATGCCTAACTACCACTTACTGGCAGTGCACTCCAAATTCCTGTCAGAAAGAATAAATTTAAAACCCACAAATTTTACTTTAAAATTTTGTGCGCCATGTCTTTATGTTTTGCGTTCAGTGGATGTCTAGCTGCTTATTCGAGGGATAAAAAAGCTGTTTCTGCAAAAATGATGAGCTGAATGAAATTTATTTTTTACTTTGCTGGTGTGTTAAGAGCAATTTACGCTGTACTTTGATATTCTTCCCACTCTTTTGGGACTTGCAATAGTTTCATTTGGATGGAGGAGAGAAATTTTCATTTGAGGGAAGGAACAGAAAATAAAGCAGATGCAGTAGAGGCTGTGTTGTAGCCTGTGAGTTCTCTGGGGTTTGGAATTCTGTGCTTACAGTGCCATGGAAAGGCTGCTGGGACATCAAATCCCAAATCAAATCCTGGAAACCCATGAACAAGCAAAACAGAAATTAAACATACCACACATCCAGATTGCAATCAGAATGCTGAGAAATGCTAGCCTAAATTATCCTCTATTTTAAATTCATACATAGAATATCTCAAAATTAAAATTACTGTAGAATTTACAGATCATTATGGAGAAAAAAAAATAATTTCTATCCTCATAGCTGCTTGGGCTGTTAATTAAATGATTGAGCTTTACTCTTGTGCCTTAGGTTCTTTAAGGCACTGCTATGGCTGTGAAAATGGATCTAAATTACAACAGTGTTTGGAGAAAATGGATACAAAGTTTTCCAATCTACTGTGTAGGCTATTACCTCATCGGCTGGTTCAGCACTGAGCACTTATTCTTCTCATATATTTATTACAAAATCATGGCAGTATTTTTTCATTCATGTATGGAGTTTGTTGTTTTCTTTGTTTATTGCTTATTCACAGATGTTATGGTCTTTAATTGCATTTTTGTTGCTATAGTCTCTCTTTGTAGATGCATGTGTGTGATATATAAGAATATACAATTCCTCGTTCAGCACTTTGGAAGTAACTGAAAATATTCTATCTACCAAGGAAAGCTCTGTTGAAAACTCTCCATGTTAGGGCTTGATATTTCTTTGTATGAACACATGCTTCATGTTAGGAATTACTGAGGGGGGTTTATCTGGCTTTACAGTGTGAGCTTTTGCCTTAGAGGTCTGTCCTTCACGGCAACCTGTTCCATCGCAGACATACAGACAAAAAAAGAACCCTTTTTTTTTCTCCATTTCCTTTGTGCCTTCATTTTTGGAATATATTATTGTGGCAGTTGGGAGAAAGTGGAGAAATGCTGAGTGCTGGCTGCCTGAAATCTTGCATCCTCCTATGCAATGCTCTTGGAAAGGGGATTTTTTTCACCTTTTACTCACCCAATATATGAAACTGTGTGGAGCTGTTCCCGGGACCACTCCCTGGGATAAGTGGCATTCATAGTATCTGAGGCTTGAGAAGCCTGAGGGAATGTTTAATCTCTACCCCTGGCTGACCTGACAGAGTAGAGCTCCCGCTCTGAAATATGGGGTTTGTGCTTGTTCTGTAGTGGAATGAGCTCTATATGGAGTCCTGTTACATATGAATTCTTGCATTTCTTTGATGTATTGCATTTGGATGTCTGAATTTTAAGTAGGAGTGGGAAAAGTGATTTAAATAGAATAGTGCAGCCTATGACCCACCACTTTCCCAAACTTGCTGTGAAAGACTTGCCCATTTTGAATTCTGATGTAGAATCACTGCTAATTTATCTTTAGTAAAGTGTTGTAAAACAACCTCCTCTTCACTGGAATATTTGGAGTGCAGAGTCTGCCATTCAGTTGTATCTACAAGTGTTCTCTTTAGGCTTATTGAAACTTTGGTGAAAATTCTCACTGCTGAAGTGGAAGCTTTGCCACTGAACTATTTCATAAATATATTTCATTAATGAAAAATATCGATCATTAATTTATTAATATCCATAAACTTCTCAGTTGAATCTTGATTTGATTTACGGAGGATTACAAACGTCACAATTTTCATATAAAAGCTCAATGAAACTCAGTAGTTCTGATAAGGTTTCTCTTTGGGATTTAACTCTGAAATGAAACACCCAAATGTGTCATTGCTTTGCTGACAAAAAGGAGAAGCTGAATTAAAAAAATGAGAGTATGTAGGCTGTGGCAGTCCAAGACAGTGTCACACTGGTTTGTGATCAAAAGAGTACAGATCTATTTTGAAAGGTATGAAAATGTAAGTATGACTACAAGTGAGATGCTGTTAAAAGGAATATGTTTAATTTACTTCTCTGCATATTCTAGAGTCTTTTAGTCTAACTAAAATCTTATTTACTGGAAAAAAAAGGGCACAATATTGTTGCTATCTTGGTTTTTAGCAATGGGATGGTCTAATATCTACTGTTTCCAGGTGTCATGAATGGCATTGTCAGAGGGCCAAGACAATAATGGAAGATCTAGGCGGTCCACTTGTGTAGAATCTACTAGTCATACAAAAAAAGAGAAAAGAACCTAATCTGACTTCCTAATTACAGGTCGTACTATAAGAGATTATATGCCATGGGGAAAAAGCTTTTTCTCTAAGTGTGACTTTTTTTGGCTAGACACAATTGAGAAAGAACGTTTTGTACAACAGTCAAAAAGTCATTTTGCAGTCATTTTTGTCCACTCTTTAAAGGCTATCCTAGACGTGTGTGGAGAGTAACAACACTTGACTATCTCTCTTTAATTGACTTAGAGAGCTCTAAAAAGAAATTAGAGGTACTGTGGGAAGATGAAACCAGAGGGCATAGTTATATGTAGTGACAGGGCAAGAGGGAGTGGCTTCAAATTAATAGAGAGTAGGTTTACATTGGATATTAGGAAGAAAGTCTTTACTCTGAGGATGGGAAAGCACTGGCACAGGTTGCCCAGAGAAGCTGTGGCTGCCCCATGTCTGGAAGTGTTCAAAGCCAGGTTGATCTGGGCTCTGAGCTACCTGGTCTAGTGAAAGATTTTGAAACAAGATGACCTTCAAGGTCTCTTCCAATCCAGGCCATTCTATGATTTTGTATATCTCCTATCAAAAGCCAACAACCAGATTTGTGCTGTCTTCCATGAGATTTGTCATGTGAATAAAGAAAGCCAAAGGAAGCTTAATTTTGGAGAGTATCAAAATCAGACAACTCAGTTTTTTCAAAAGGTGAAAGATCATGACAAATCTTGTATGATATGTCTTGGTAAAAGGATGAAAACTAAAGCAGCAGAGTGAGTGTAAGAGGCAGAATGGAGTATTTTTCTCAGCCAGAGAAACAAGTCTGGCCCAAGGATATGTCTTTGGAAGTGCTGCATGGAAACTGCAGTCATGTTTGAGTGTTACTGTTATATGTTAGCAAGTACTGAGAGTGGGTTCAGCATGAGCCTAATTAATGACCTCTCATCTCTACTGGGGCCTCATATGTTCCCTTGGTACATTCTAAGTTGTTTCCTCTTTTGCCCCATCCTCTACCAGGTCACAAGGCTCAGATGTTTGCTGATAGGAAACTGTCCCTCCTCAGCCTAGCCATTAAACTGGGGCTGAAGTAGGCCCCAAATACAAAGTGGAGGGAAAGGCTCTAGACTCAAGTAGCATGCTGTTGTGTAGTGCTTATTGCTTAGTGAGTATTCAGTCCAGTGCATTCCCATGTTAACGGCTTCCTGCTGCTCTGGATGGTCATTAGTTTGCCCTGGATTTGCATTATGTTTGGGAATTGCTTTAAGTGAAAACACAAAGTTTGTTTTAGCTTGATAGGAAGCTCCAAATCTACTTGTTGTGTCTGAAAATATCTTAAAATTAACAAAATAATATGACGTCCTATGTGATTTCACAGAACCATAGAATCATTAAGGTTGGAAAAGACTTCCAAGGTCATCAAGTCCAATCTTTGAACAATCATCACCTTGTGAATTAAAGAATAGCACTGGGTGCTACATCCAATCATCTCTTGAACACATCCAGGGATGGTGACTCCACCACCTCCCTGTGTAGAGTATTCCAATGCTTAACCACCTTTCCATGATGAAATTCTTTCTGAAACTTTATTTCCATGGTTTATTGTTCAGCTGGCAGAAGAAAGTTGCATTTTATTGAAACTTGTCATTGTCTTCTCCAAATTGCAACCTCGAATAGAGGGTGGCACATCATTTGTTTTAGCCTCTTTTCTCAGGCAATGTAATTACATCTTGCAGAGGATGGCTGGGAAAGCCAGGGCGCCCGCATGGATTCCAGAGCTGTCCAGGGTCCTGATATGTAAGAAACAGCATATAGTGAGTGACCAGGTGGCCCTAGCTGGAGCAGGAAGTGGACTGGATTATGTGAATTCTATGATGCTTACAACAAGGGAAGCACCGAGTCAGTAAAGAATGGCCTTTGTGTGAAATCAGTTTTCAGATTCTAATGCATAATTGTGCTGTCATAGTCTTAGGTTGAGTTGGGTCCCTCAGCCTGGCCTCCGTATTTGGCCGCACTCTCAGTAGAGGAGTAAGCCCCAAAAGTACTTTCACAGAATCACAGAATAATTTAGATTGGAAAATACCTCCAGGAGCATCGATTCCAATCTTTGAATGATGTCCACCTTGTCAACTAGACCAGAGTACTGAGAGCCACATCCTGGTGTTTCTTGAACACCTCTAAGGATGGTGTTTCCACCACCTGCCTGGGCAGCCCATTCTACTGCCTGACAAACCTTCAGTGAAGAAATTCATCCTGATGTCCAATCTGAACCTTCCCTGGTACAGTTTGAGGCCGCTTCTTCTTGTCCTGTTGCTTATTACCTGGGAGAAGAGCCTTACCCCCACCTGCCTGCATCCTGTTTTCCAGTACTTTTAGAGAGTGATAAGGTCTCCCCCGAGCCTCCTTTTCTCTGGGCTAAACACCCCCAGCTCCCTCAGCTGTTCCTCACAGGACTTGTGCTCCAGACCCAGCCCCAACTCTGTTGCTCTCCTCTGGACAAGGCTTCATGTAAGCTTGCAACAAATGACATTTTCTGATTACTTTTTAGGGAAGCTATACCCTTATATAATGAAATGGCACTTTTCCCCATTTTAATTTTATGTTGCAAGGTGTTTTATTATTGATGCAGAAGTGATTGCTGTTTATTCAATTCAGTCATGGTAAGTTATTAATTCATTATTCTCATGCCTCTGTGTGAAAATATGTTTTAAGAAGTTTTGTTTTCCTTACCAGAAAAAGTAAATAGCAAATGGAAACTTCATTGGTTCTGTAATTGCAGTAGTTATGCCCCTTTACCTCCTTGGCCTTTTAAACTTCTGCTTTCATAACCTTTAGACATGACATTGCATGGCACTGCACTTCCCTCTAATTGCTTCCTTATGTGGTAAACATGGCTTTTTAAACACATTGGTAGTCATATATATAAATCCTTTGATGCTGCTGGCCTCCTTTCTGACTTCCTTTTAACCTTGGCTCTACTTCTCTGCAGAAAGACTGCCCTGAAGAAAGTGTTCTAAATGTCAACCTGTACCATTGCTTAATGTACAGTCCTTGAAATTCTTTGTGTTGTTTTCTTTGTGTGCTGTTCTTTGCTTTTCAAGTCTTGTGTCAGCTTTTCATGTCTGGTTAATTACATGAGCAGATCGTGTGCCATATAGTTTTCTGCATGAAAGATAGACTAAAGGTGTAAGATACAGATTGATATATTGTTAAATAATCTTCATATGTGTTGTAAAATGTGGAGTTTTCAAAGTCTGAAATTTATCTTAGAAGTTATGTTTTGCCTCCTTATCTATAAGGTGAATGAAGCTTTCTTACGAGGCTTAATTTTTCTCAATAGAGGAGAAAAAAATGGAAGTGTGCAAGTATTAACATAAGCAGTCTTTCCACGCTGCTGAGAAACCAATCTCAGTGTTTAAACTCTGCTCAAACTCTAATTGCAAATTTCCTGGACAGCTCAATCCTTGTTACTTGTCTTTAATGTCTTTTTAACCAGCGAATCTTAAAAGATATCTGTGATTCATTTGAACTATTTAGAGGTAATGGACAGGTAATCATCACTTGTTGATGAGAGGATCTTTTCTTTGTAGAGGTTCATTGTCTGAGGTACTGTCAAAATGGAAGTGTGTTACTACTTTGATACCTCCCATGATAACTAAATCCATATTTTGATGCCAATATAAGTTGATTAATTACCTTTGCTGTACCTGCTTATTCATATCAGTGGGATCAGGAATTCAGAGATCCATTCCTTTCTATAAGTGTTATTGTCCTTTCTACAAGTAGGATTGGAAGCCTTTTTTATTTTTTATGAGCTGAAGCTAGCCTTATTTATTGTATATACTGTTTCTTGCTAATAAGATTTTGAAGAGCATGAAATTGTTGATAAACCCTTTGTAAAATCGTGAAAAGTAAACAGTACCCTTTACTCAGTGGATCTTGCAAAATTTCCAGATATCTTCCTTGCTGACTATGTCTTGTCCCACACTGCCACGAGAAAAATTTAACATTCTTTACTTATTCCTACACCAGACATAAGTAAGCAGATACCCTGCAATTTTCCCTGTTCTCTTTTGGTTTCTGCTTGCTAGTCAAACTGCGTCTTGAAATTACTGAGGGAGAAAGTACAGACAGAGTTGGAGGACTTTGTCACTTGGCAGTCATATTATTTGTTTTTGTCTTCCTATCTCTACCTGGAATGTAACAGTTACTTACTTTAACAAAGGCTTTTGGGCATAAGAGTTGGTATTTGCCTATGGAGAGTAACTTCCTCAGCCAGGATATTGTGCACTGCAAGGCAGGAGATTAACTGCCTTGAAGTTTATACTACATTTTCACAGACTTTCAGAAAAAATCGTTAAATTGTCCTAAGATAACTACTCGTGTTGTTTAATAGATTTACATGACGTCAAAAATGTTGTTTCCCCCCCAAAATTGGTGATTTGTGTTCATCCTTGTTTCCATGAAACATACAGTCAAAACTTGAAAAGGTTTTGATGCACTTTTTTTGCTTAAGCTTAGAGCATTTTATTAATGCAACCCTAGTGTTTACAGACTGATCCACAGCTTCTTCTCTTCTGCTCAGACTTAGGGCAGATTAAGAAACAGGGCAATAAGTGCTGGAATACCTGCTGTTCCTACATGTCTTTCTGCCACCTAGTGCCAGTGATCTGGCAGGTTGTGTAAATGCCAGACAGTGCTCGCATTTTACATTTTACCGGAGTCTGCTGAAATGTAAGAGGGAGGCTGTTGTGTACCTGCCTCCAAAGGTGCTGGCGAAGCAGAGCAGGGCTGGCAGCCCCACATAGAGGATGGTGGTGTCCTCCAGGCCTCATGACATGTGGTGTTTTCAGGAGATCAGGGCAAAGGGAACATTTGCTGAATATTCCTGTGGATGTTGGAAGAATTTAGTGCTTTGTCTGTCCTATGGCTCACGGTTTAGCCTTATCACATCGGATTTGAAAAGAAGAAATCAAAGGAGTCACTCAAGGGTATGAGAAGGTGGTAAGGGAAGCCAGCAGAAGCAGTTGTTTATGGATTCTGATCATGTTGTTTCTCAAGGAATTTGTACACTATTTTTCCATTTTCTACCATTTACATGGGACTGGATGACTCCACAGAACATTTAAATGCAGGTATTTAGGAGGAAATGTAAGTTCTTCTTGAGGCTTCACAATTGTGGAAATGTTGGAAACTGTAATATCTCCTGGAAAAAGAGACACTTTCCCCACCCCCACAATATCACCAAATTATATTTTCTTTTTATAATTTTTAATCCAAAATTTGGTGTCCTAGTGCATTGCAGGTCATATAGTTTAGATCCAGAAATCTTGCAGATCTTTGGAATTTCTCAACTATTTATTCTTTTTGTCTTGTCAGGGGAGTACCCTTGGCATTGCCAATGCATTCATTGTTTAAAATACTGTCTATGATATACAGTCAACAGTCTGTTCAAATCTACAAATGAGGGGTTTTTGTTTGTTTTTTCCTTAATCCCCACACTGTGCTGTCCTGGCTGTATGGAGGCTGACTGTATTGAACCACATCAGCAGTTTGAAATTTTCATTCCGAGCAAGTGTTCCCTTGCAGTGACATCACTCTGGGTAGAAAGCTCTTAAAGATCACACCATCTTGAAGTTCCTACTTTAAGTACAGCTGGGAACTAAAAGTGACTGCCAGCTTAGTCCTGCTACTCTGTGGTTTATGTGAATAATGTTGCAAAGTGTTCTCTCTTTAGTGTGTGGCTGCTCTGCAGTTCATGGATTCTTTTGGGTAGCAGAGCTTTTCCTGCAGCAGCACAGCAGTGCTTTCAGTCTTCCAAGTGGTCTTTTGTAGCCCTGCGTCCCTGTGTAAATAGTTCTTGAGGTTCTAATCTCATGAAAAACAATACTGTCTAAAGTACATTTGGGAAGGGCACAAAATTTGCATACGCTTTAATGTTGAATTCCATTTCAGGGTTGAATAGACACTGCTGTCAGGACTGAGACGTGGACCTACAGAGGAGCTTGTCCCACCTGGACAACTTCTTTTTTGTACAAACAGTGAGCTTCAGGTTTCAACGTGTACTACTTGGCAGTGCTAAAATAAACTGAAGAAGGTAGCTGGAGGTCCAATGTAGGATCTCTTCCTTATCTAGTTTCATAGTCACTGCAATCATTTCTTCTTGTAATAATCACATTTTAATCAGTCCCACCTGTTCCAGTGAGAGAGATTAGGTTTAGACTAGATATGTGGAATTTGAGATTTATTTCTGTGAGAGTGGTGAGGCAGTGGAACAGGCTGCCCAGAAGAGTTGTTGGTGCCCCATCCTTGGAAGTGTTCAAGGCCAGGTAAGTTTGGATGGGGCACTAGAACAACCTAGTCTAGTGGAAGGTGTCCCTGCCCAGAGGTATTGGAACAAGACAATTTCTAAGGTCCCTCCCAACCCAGACCATTCTGTGATTCTGTGTCTGTTACCTTGCTGTCACTGGGTCACTCCTTGATCTGGCTCCTGCATGTGCTTAGGATATGATGATGCTGGCTGGAGAGGAATGAATGAAATGGAAAGAAACACGCCTCTCCCACATTTCCCTGTTGGGAATAGGCTTCCCTAACATTAGTGGGTTTTTGTCATCAAGCTGTTATGTCTTGACAGCTCTGTAGGCAGAAAAAAGGGGCACATGGTTTGTAAAGAATGGAGGAGGAGCTTGTGCCATCCTGCAGCATTTGACAGTGTGAAAAACCACCTTGAACTTTTAGGGTTTTGCTGGTTCCTTAGGAAATTAATAGGACTTCACCCTTCTCATCAGGGTGCTGTCTTCTCAAAAGGGACAGCAAAATCTCAGCATCTCTTTCAAATTCAAAATGCACATTTAAAAGATAAGTTATTCTAATTTATGTTTTCAGCGTTTTCAATGATTTTTGTATTTTCAGCATTAAATCAGAAGCTGAATACTGTAGTTTTTCCTGTTTTTCCAGTACAAACTTGGTTTATGATTAAAGTCTTTGGCAGTGAGTGGGCAAAAAATTAGTGCGCTAACAACCTAACAGTGAAGTCAAAGTGATTTAGAGTATCATTATCTAAAATGATTTTTTGTTAGTATGTGTAATGTTCTTTTAACTGATTACATTGATTTATTTCTACTTAGATGAATGATGAAACTAATCAGTGAATTGCTTGAGACATGCTTTGTTAAATTAGTCCCATATTCAATTGGGAGTCTTTAATCTATTGCTCTGTGTGCTTATTTGTCATTGAATTTGCAGGAGGATGTGCAAGTTCTTCTTTTGTTTACATGAATATGAACTAGAAACCTTCAATGACTGTCAGTAGAATTTCATTGTTTAAAAAGGGAAAAATGAGACAATGGTGCCTTCCTGTCTTTGATGTTGTTGGGAGATACCTTTTAAAAAATACCTTACGCAATTCATTTAATAAATTACTTGACTTATGTTTACAAGGGAATTCATCCTGCTTATTTCCAGTATGTAAGATGTTACTATTTAAAAGTATTTGTAAATTCTGTGGTCATTATTGCTTAATAATGGGGATATTGGTGGTTTTCTGGTACATTTTCTCTATCAGACTAAGTAAACCGAAGCTAATTTATTCCAGTTCACCCACAAGACTCTAGCCATTTATAAAAATTTTATGAATGAATAAAATAACGTGTGTGTTGACAATGAAAATAACAGAGTTTCAGGAAGCTAATATTAGTGGAAATGCTTTTGTTACAGCTATTCTGCCTAAAGCCAGCATTTGTTAGGCTAACTTAGAATTCTAAGGAGAAAAACAGTTGAGCTTTTTGTGACCATTTAGCATAAATGACAGCTGGGTCCCTTTAATGTGAGAATTTACACACTGTCACTTATGAACTGATAATCTGCCTAGCAAAGTATTGTGATGTGGAAGGTAAAAAAGGAAAGCATTAGAAGGTTTTTTAGAGAGAGAAAAAAAACCCATTTGTTTCATAGCTGCTTATGGGCAACACTTGAGTCTAGGACTTGTCCTAAGCCATGTTTTTAGCTTTTATTTTTGTATAAGTTTTATGTGACCGGACAGTTCTGTGTTTGTTTGGACAAAGAATTCCTGGAATGTCCCTGCAATCTCAGCAATAATGCAGATCTATGATTTGAACATCTGAAAAAATGTCATGTACAAAATGTCATGTACAACAAATGCAGATTTCTCCCAGGTCATCCTAAGTAATTGCTCTTCATTAAGCTCAAAGCACCTGAAATGCCAGCAAGAAAGAGAGACAGTTAATCCTTTGGACTTTGCAACCCCCTACATGCTGGTAACGGCACTGGAATGATGTCTTTTGCTTAAGGTCTGTAGAAAGTATAAAAGTGTGGTCTTCTGGAAAATAGGCCGTTGAACATTTTAAGCTTAAGGGTGGTGTGTAGACTGATGTCTGTGCCATGTCCTAATCTTCAGTACTTCGCTGTAGGAGGCAAAAGTGTCTGTGGGCATGATGACTTTCCACAAAGAGCTGTGTTCAGCCTGGTTTTCCTCCTGTGTCCATAGAGCAAGTGGATCTTCACAGATTAGGCCGAGGGACAGCCACCATGATGATATAATCTGACCCTTCTACTTCCCTTTGGCTTCTTCACGTCACCTTGTCAGCCCTGATCTTGTTCCTTTGCTTCTTAGACTCTCTGAAGCGATAGCTAGTCTGAGATGTGATCCAAACTTGGGAATTATTTTGTTGTTAATCAGTAGCTATAGTTTGGCAGGTGTGATGAAGTAGTTGCATTGTGAAACTTGTGGTAATTTATAGGCTTGGCTAGTCCTTTATTTTAAGAGAAAGGGAGTGCTATTCCGAAATGAATAGGCTGTTTGGACAAGAGCCACCAGAAGTGAATTCAACAGGGCTAAGCAGTAAATGGGAGGAAGAACTGGAATGATAAGCAAGAGAGATAGGTAGCAAATAAGGGTTTGGTTAATGAAAAATTAGTAATTTGGAACAAATATTTGTAGATGCCATTGTTTGTTAAAACGTAGAAATTGTGTATATTTACACGAATTGTGGGTTCCCACCATGCTCCCTACTTTGCACAAACGAAAATAAAAAAATAGAGCTACCTCAACTTGGTGTGGGAATTTTCTGTACACGCCAGGTAGCAAGCCTGTGTTCAGGATAACAGATGGACAAGAATTTCAAAACTTAATCAGCTTTTAGAAACCGAAGTACATGTGCAAACAAGAACTGGTATTTCATCTCTGAGCAGAAGAGGAAATAAGCCTCCCTTGAAGGATATCTCAAGCAATATTAAAGGCTGTTTGCAACTCACAGAATTTGGAAGCATTTAGTAACTGCTAAACGTCTGTTTGGGGGGGTCTAAAGGCACAGAATTTATGTGACAGTGCCCACTACTCTTAAAAGCAAGAGTTAATGCCTGCTGCCTTTGTGGTTTGGCACAGCCTTTGTATAACCAGCTGTCTTGAAAGGAATTTTGATGTATCTTTAAGAAAGGTACTGTTATTATAGAACATATCTAGTCTATAGAACATTTCCTCTGCTTCTCACCCTCACCCCTTTACAGAGAATGTGAGTTCTTATTTGATCAGAGTCACCTCAGAGATGACATGTCCTTCGAATCTCAATATATGTTCCTATACAGTCAATAACTGTAAGTTAAAAAATATTCTTGAGGAGGCAGATGCAGCACAAGAATGCAGCTGCATATTCAGTATTGCTCTGCTGTGCTATCAGTACATTCCTAACCATGGCTGGGTCTCCAGACACTAAAATTTACTTTTCTGCTTAAGCATATCTTAATCCAGAGTTAGTTTTTTCATTAAAAAGCAGGTTGTGACTTTATACAAGCTGAATGGAGTCTGGTTTGCAGAGAAAGTTAGACAAAGCAAGTAAATCTAGGAAGAAGAGAAATAAGACAGCAGGAATAAGTTCTAAAAAATGCAGTCTGTGTTGTAATACCGGGTCTGTTTTCCTCTATTGCAATGTCTGGTGAATATGTGATGCAATGTCAGATGTTGCTCTGTACATGCAAGTGAGGCCATCCAGAGAGAATTGTTCTGTGATGCTGCATCCTCTCTCCCTGGCATCTGTATTCTCTGAGGCCTATCTCTGCTGCCAAGTCAGGCTTTGACAGATTTGATAAATGAAATTCCCTGCACAATTTCTTTGCTTGAGGAGAACATTAACTCTTGTAGACAAATCACATTCTGTAACTAAATCACATTGCTTTAAATTCACATGTCTCTTCACCACCTTTTTTCATATGCTGGGCTGCTCTGAAGTGCTGTGTGCTGCTTACATGACTGCCTCAAACTCACAAAAGGTTTGGGGCTGACAGGAACATGTCCCATCCACAGTTTTGAGATCCTCTGGAATGAGGACTATACAGATCTAATAGATTACTGTGGTAAATGGTGCATGGGATCCCATGGCCATTTGACTTTGCACTTTCATGCAGCTAAAAGAGCTCCTCAGCTAAAATAGTCCGATTCTATTTTTAATTTATGCTAATACGAGTCTGTAGTGTCTCTGGACAACTGGCTGTTTAAGGAGCTGCTGTCAAGCTCCAGCTATTTTTGTCTAAGGCTCTGGATTGACCTGTCCCAGCAACTCAACCATGGAGAGAGCCAGGGTGACTCCAGATTCCCCAGTACCCTTCTGTCATCACAGTATTCCCTGTTCCTTCCTTTCTTCCTCAGAGGTGTCTTTTGTATATCAGCTCAGGAAGATGACTCTCATGGTTTACTCTTTTCCTGTTTTCCTGGTTGTTTTGTTTCCTCCGTGTCCTTGCAGCTTGCCTGGAAGGCTTGTGAACTGCCTGACTTTGGTCAGTGTCTGCATTCAGGTAGTTTTGGTTTTGCAGAAAATCATCTTCTGTATCATGTTTGTTGCATCTTGGTTTGGGGAATGGGGATCAGACTGGTTCTGCATGTACTTACCAGCTAATTTCTGTACTTCTTTTTTTTCTTCACTCCTAATTCTCCATTTTCTTTCTTCAATTTGAGCCCTAACAGCTCTCTGGGTTCACCAGGAGTGGCTGCTACAAAGATGTTTCTGTTCTGCTCTGTGAAACTGGTCTTGTTTTGTGTTGCTAGGCTACTCCCTTCCAGCTGCCACTGA
The DNA here is from genome assembly GCA_035048155.1 of Cinnycerthia olivascens. Taxonomy (NCBI): domain Eukaryota; kingdom Metazoa; phylum Chordata; class Aves; order Passeriformes; family Certhiidae; genus Cinnycerthia; species Cinnycerthia olivascens. Next base: position 61,166,874 of record JAWWMU010000054.1, read on the forward strand.
AGAAATGTTCCGTGGTGGGAAACGGTGGGATCCTGAAAAAAAGTGGCTGCGGCAAACAAATAGATCAAGCAGATTTTGTCATGCGGTAAGACAGAAACCTTAATGACACATTGTTCCCCCTTCCACCTGCTAAGCCTCAGACTTTTCAAAGCTGTTCAGTTGGGATTAATCAATGATAATTTGCTTTGTTGCCCTGCCTTTGCAGGATGCTTTGCACAAGCAATTTGGGTCAAAGTGTGAGGAGAGGCAAAAAAGGAGTTTTGGCTTGGTTCTGCAAAGGGATATGGGGTGTGGGGACAATCTGCTGGTCAGTAAAATTGTGACAGTTTGTGCAGTGTCTCAGGGAGATACTGAGGAGCTGCTTTTCTTATCATTTATGCGGTGATAGCCAAGCACTTCATCCTGCTCTATGCTCTGTCCTCTGAAACTAAATGCTGTCTGTGCAACCCATGGAACTCAGAATGAGTAGGGGATGATTTATGGGGCAAGGCTTGAGTTGGTACAAGCTAAAATCTTCCTTTGTTTTTCTCCCTCAAGACTGAACTGTGTCTGACTGTCTGAGGAAAGGCCAAACCTCTTCCCTTGATGTAAGGTTTTTGTGATTCTTCACATTTCCTTTCCCTCCAGCCTTCCTTAATTCATGAGAACCTGTCAGGAGGGGTGTTGAACCAGCTACTGCTTTTGTGTTTAAATTTGGCACTTTCTAGATCTGCAGTCCTTACAGAAGAAAGACAAAAATTAGTTCCTCCCTGATAAACATGAACAAGAGAAATATTGTCAGGTAGAAACTGGAGGTATGCTCCAAAAGAGATGAGAATTGGAGTTTCTTTGGGTTTCTGATGGATGTATAATGAACGCCCACTAAAACAAGTCTCCTTATTAGATCCTGATGGCTTATTATAAAACCATACACATTTGCTCTAAACCATTACTGTAATTTCTGGTTTGCATCTCAAAGACCAAAAATGCCTTCATTATTAAATGCCCATTAACACAAAGAAATAGAACAAATAGAAGACAAAGGGAAGCATATACTTAGAGCATTTACAGAAGAGAAGATGTAAAGCACATTGCTGTTACTGCAAAACTCCTTAGGTGTTCCATAGACTAAATACAGTGTATATGCCATGGTTGTATTTTCTAGAAATTAAAATTCTGTATAAGCAATCAGCTACAAAAAACCAGAAGTTAAAAAAAAAAAAAAAAAGAACCGAAGTACCCCAACAAAAGGGCAGCTATTTTTGCTTGAGCCTAAAACCCCGTTTCTGTGCGGGGTGGGTAAAGCAACCATTATTTGTACAGAGTTTGTTTTGATTTAGAAATAAGTGATAGGGAGAATCCTGCAAAAATCCCAGTTGCTGTCCGCAGGTTATGTTCTATTAGTGATATGAAATAATTTTAATGGAAAATTTAGTTGATCTTTTCTAAATTTCATTTCTATAATCTGAGAGGTGAGAGAGAAAGAATAGTGACTTCAATAACACTTTTCCTTCTCTTGAAAGAAAATTTGTGTAATATCTTCAAAGTATTTCTGCAGTGTGAATACTCAGGCCATTTCTTAATGTTTCCTTCACAGTAAAGTGAGACTCAGACTTACTGATGAAAGGAACTAGATGTGTTTAAATAATGCATCTGTGACTGGCTTATGAAAGAACTTAGATGCTGAGATGATAGAAACTAGGGTGAAGTGTTAGTCCTTCATAGTCCTTTTAAACCAACTTTAACCGAAAATGTTTTTTTAAAAGCATGCCCTATAAGCATTTATTCAAAGCAGAGAGCATTAAATGGTGATCTGCCAGAGGTATTTATGCCATCTCTCTACCATAAGGCAAATCAGCTATAAATCTTCCTTCACAAGTCCCCTTCCCCTTCCCGTTTTTTTTTCTTGTCCTGAATGATTGCAGTTTCTGAGACCTCCTATTTTGATTATTTTTTTCTGTCTTCTTTTGAAATTGTCTAGCTTCTTTTAATTTGTGGTAGAGTGAACTAGAAGCTGTTTCTTGACTGAAATTTCAATATATTGTACACACTTTGACAAATACAGTCATGAAAAGCAGAAAATGTTCCCGGAAATTTTGTATTTCTTGGTGAATGTGATTTAATTCATCTATGTTCCACGTAGGTAGGACATTGCTCTCCTTTTCCTTGGCATTTCTTGATTATGAGAATTTAGGGTTTTGAGAGCTGATATTTATATGCATGTAGAGGATGATATAGCATCATTGTGGTTTTGGTTGGGGTTTTTTGATAGTTTTGTTGTTGTTTATTGGTTGGTTTTGGTTGGTTTGTTTGGGGTTTTTTGAATTAACAAAAACTGCAAAGAGAAAACCCCAAACCCCAACAACATAAACACCTAAAAGCCTTTCTCTGAAAAAAATTACAAATTCTTCTTGTCTTTGAGAATCATGGTTTCATTTTTGCCTTTTAAGCATTCCAAATATTGTTCATGTCTTTGTTTTAAAGGAAAAGTTTGAAACTAAAAATGTTTGGAAAACAGTTTTTAGTGTAACTTTTATGTATTGAGTAGATTTCTCCTGACTAGTTTTTGGGCAGTGCATACGCTTGGATACTGTTTTAATGTACCTTCATTCCTGCACCTTCCTCCTTCTCCTAGGTCTTTACAAGGGAGCTTTTAGGACTGTTCACTGTGTGGATGTTTCCCTCGACTTCTTTTCTTTTTGAGTCTTAAATCTCTGCTTCCCAGAGTAAATTTACTCAATTGCTTTGGCTTTATTCCATTATCACCCTGCCTACCAGAACAAGATTGTGAGCAGAACTGACACACATATTTAACAAGCCACCTAATTTTTTTTCTCTGTTTTTTCTCAGTAAATTCCATAACAGGGTGGTACCTTACAGTGTAATATTAAAAATGCCAGGTATAATGGCGGTAATACCACAGAGTGGTACTATCGATCTGGATACTGGTAAACAAGACAAAACAGTGAAAACTAGAACTTCTAAAGAGTTTGAATTTTTAAAAAAAGTTTTTCTATAGATAGTAACAGCCTCTTCCACAGCCTTTCAGCTTGTCAGAAATGTCAAGCGTATGCCTTTGGTTTTGCTTAGAAGCTACACAGATCTCATCTCTGCAAAAGGTTTTATTTCTCTATTTCCCCACAATCTGGTACAAAAATGCTTATAGGTGTGGTATGGTAGGGAACAATTGTAGCCTGGTCCAGTAATACAGCATTTTTACATTTTCTGAAGCCTATTTGTCCTGAGTAGCGTTTAAAATCTTGACTGTCTTTGTGTGCAGGTGCAACCTTCCTCCTCTATCCAGTGAATACAGCAAGGATGTTGGATCCAAAACCCAACTGGTGACTGCAAATCCCAGTATAATTCAGAAAAGGTAGAGAGCAGATTTTTCCTTTTGTGGTTGGGGGTAGGCAAAAAGAAAAATGCTTCATCTGTGTTATAGAAATTAGTGCATCAGAGTTGTGTTCTTAATAATCTCATCCTGGAAGGGAATGTGGGAAAGGTGAAATAGGCAATGGTTTGTTGTTGGGTGAAATAATGAAAGGCTAAACAACGGATCCTTTCAGTATAAGCAGGGAAGCTACGGGAGGTACATATTGATGGCTGCCCCAAACTACTCTGCGGGTCAGGCCAGCTGGCTGCTGCATCCCACAGTTAATGAAGATGCTAATTTGGGTTTCTTTGTGTCAGCAGAGATAATGTCTGAGTCCTCACTGCCTTTGCATTATTTGTTTGATACTGACTTACAGAGTATAAAAGGGATTAGAATAGAACTGCTTGGCAGGGTGTGATCATACAAGCTTTTCTTTCTTAGGAAACTGGGACAAATTTGTATTGTTTATTAGAGTTGGTTGAAATTTTCCAAATGTCGGTAACTGGTAAGAGTGGGGAAGAGGGGAAAAAAAATGTCAGAGCTATCTCTCTGGTTTTGTCTTCCTGCATTTTAATTGCCATGTTCTTTGTTTATCATCTGGAATGAAGTAAGTTGTTCTCAGGCAGAACAAGATCTGGTAGTAACTTGCCATGTTCACTGAACAACACAAAGAGAAGATACGATCCAAGGAGATGAGCAGGAAATGATTAGGCATAAAGAAATGTATAATGTGAGTACTGGGAGGTGAAGGATTGTGAAAGGAAGCAAAGCAGAGAAATTAAATACATAGTAGGAAGCCAAATGTTTTAAAAAGAAAGACACTGTCTTAGAAGTGGATGTTTGCTGGTATTTAAATGTAATATTTTTCCTCTCACGAATTGAAGGGTTCTTAAGAGATGACAGTCTTTGACAGAGTAGAACAGAGAGGGTGAGCAAGAGGGAAATGGTGTAATAATGAGCTTCAAGAGCTGACTGCAGGCAGAGAGTGCTTGAGTACGAGAAGGCACAGAAATGCTTGTGGGATGAGATCAAAGCAAACCAAGCAGAATTGGCAGGGGATGGCACCAGGTGCCTAAAGCGGCAGAAATGGTGGAGCGCCAGTATAAAAGCTGGCGCGCACGGGCAGCTCCGTTTGTAGCTGCGGGCCGCTATATTTAAGCCTCGGCTCAGTTCACCTGTCCTGAGGGCAAACTGTCTCGGAATCCCAAGGACGCGTATCTTGAATGTTAATGAGGCGACGAATAGCGAAGATACAGGAGGGCTCTGACCAGGGACGGCTTAACGAGTTTATCTGGAGTCAGGGCGGCTCCCCCGCCTCCTTGCCGAGTGTCAGCCTGTCAGCCGGTCACAGCACCGGCTGGTCAGAGCAGAGAGCAAGGCTTATGCACTGGTTTGTAAGGGGAGGTGGGGAAAAGGGAAAGGGTTAAGGGTAGACCAATGGGGGGTCCCGGGTGTGACTTAGCCTGCTGAAT
>JAWWMU010000054.1:61176273-61187605 GCA_035048155.1 Cinnycerthia olivascens
TGGGAAATTATAAATGAGATCTCCTGAAATCACAATTTGATGTTTTTTCTTAAAAATAAATGTTTTATTAGTAGTTTTCATAAAGTAGAGATAGAAGATGTCAGGATTAAAATAATCCATTTGGATTTGTGATTGAAATATCCTCAAATTTCAGTTCAACTGTGTGTTTATTGTAGGATTGGAGAGGAATAGGATGTGTTACTTTACACATGCATTTTTAAGTTTCTTATCTGGGATTTTGATTGTAATCATCATTATCTCCATTGTGAATGACATTTTAATTGCAAAATCTTTGCCTTACCAAAATCACCATCAGCTTGCTCATCTGTGGGGATATTCATTAACACATTGTCTCACAGGTTTTAATTTTCTTGGCAAGCTATGGCAGGAAGACTGTTTCTTATTCCTCCCCCCTCTCCCAGTTCCTCGTGTCTTCTTCAGAGCACTGTATCCAAGAGTCTGCAAGCACTACCAAACAGAGAGACAACCAGCTGTCTGATTTTCCATTATTAGGTCTGTGAAATGGGAGAGCTGTATATGTCATTGAGCAAATAATGCTTTTAATTAAGGTGAGGCTTTTTTCATCCTTATATTCCTGCAGTAGGACTTGATAAGAGAGCTTCTAAACCCTACTACCAATATGTGGAATAGTTGATCAAGTGCCTTATATTTAAGTATGTATTCAAAGTCATTGGAATACTTTAGTGTCTTGTATGGACAACCCAGGTTTTTTTCAGAGTAACATCTCCAAAGATTTTTATGTGCCTAATCCATGTTTACGTAACCAGTCTTTCTTTACAGTCTTTAATGTTAACCTAGATTTTTTTACCAGTATTGCATCTCTTGGATATTTTCAGATACTGATTGGAAAGCAAATGTGTATATATATACACATTTCTTTTAAATGAAGATAGAAGGCATCCTGCAATCTGAATGACTACAGATAAAGAGAACACAGAATATGGCTACTTCTCTGTAGTCTACCAGATTGGGACATTCCCACTTTCTCTTTTGTTCCTATCTCTAAATAACTTTCACAGTTTACAGCATCTGCTGCATGTAATCCCATAAACTTCAAAGAAAACTTGAAAATTCAGGAGATGGGCACAGAAGTGTAGAAATGATCCTCATGGGTAGTGGACCAAAATCTTTAGGTTAAAGCATAGATGGCAGAGGCAGAGGAATTAACTACGCTCTGTTTTCTCATTAAACGGCTGGGGATTGCTGAGAATGAGATAACCACTGAGAAGGCTGAATCAGCAGCACTTGGAATAGATGCTGAAAGAAAGGATGAATGGAGAAAGAAATCCATGTGTGGAATCCTTTAGCGGAATAGTCTCTCCTGTGTAAATCACTGTAGTGCTTCACAAACTTAAGGGATTTTTAGGTAAACCAGAAGGTAGATGAATCTTGAGAAATGCTTTTTCAGGAGTTTATAAATAAATAGCCAGAGCAATAGTAGAACCACTAAGGAAGAATTTTTGGGACTTTTTTCCACATGTTCTTTGGAGATGGCAAAAAAAGCAAAGTAGTGCCTTTGGAGAGGCTTAGACTAGATACTAGGAAAGATTTTTTTCACTGAAAGAGTTTTAAAACATTGGAATAGATAGCCATAGGAAGTCACCATCCCTGAAAGTGTAAAAAAAAATGTGTGACACTTAAGGACATGGTTTAATGGTGAAAATGATAGTGATTGATGGCTGGACTTGATTATCTAAGAGGTCTTTTTAACATTAATGATTCTATGATTTGTCAAGGTAGGGGATGGGAGAAGTCAGAGGCAGAAGAAATCAGTTATTCTGACTTAGTGTATTCCACAAAAAGAGAGTGGAAATGGTTAAACATTGAAGAAATGTCTTCCTACTGAAAAGGTCCTTCCTAGGAGGCAACAAAGAAGTTAAATGGAATCATCATTGAGGGAGAAGTATTGTCAGGGATTAAAACCTATTTTCAAAGCCAAGGTGTGCAAGATATGAAAGCCAAATTTGCAAATCTGTCTGAGAAAGTTGTGAGTTGCTGATCGTGATTGATTTATGTTCCATAAGAAGCCTTGTGAACAGCTTAGTGCTAACCATTCTAGCGTGTGTTTTTAAACTTAGAGGTAGGCAAGTGGGAGAAGGAAGTGCTGAGCAGCTGTACCCACAGGTACAATTGCAGTATATTCTTCTAATTGTTTCTCTGGGCCTCAGGTGAGATTTTGTGGTGTAGAGGGATTCAAATAAACATGTAATATGGGGCCTAAAGGGGCATCAGTTCATCTGCCTCTTCCATCAGAGAGCTTAATAGCAGGAATTCCTCTGCAAGGGTGCAAGAGGACCTCAAAAGGTGTATGGGTGATGTCAGAGGAGACAGCTGAGTAAAGAAAGAAGCGCTACTATCTGTGGTGCTCCTAGTGTGTTTCAATTCTCCCAAATGTAAATGGAAAAAACACACAGCAGAGATGTCTGCATTTTAGGATAGGATGTGAGAGGCTGCTGTGATTATTTGTAAACCAGGAAGACTGTTATTTCAATTTCAGGTTGTGTTTTCTAACTAAGAAGAACCACAAAGATTTCTCATGAATTCCATCAGCACACAGGACATATCAAGGGATGGTGTGTTGATGTGAGCTTTACCTCCTGTCAATTTTGTCATCCCTGTGAGACTGAAAGTTTTCAGTTCATTTACTTGCATTAATTAGAGGCTGAATATCTGGGGAATAATCATAAAATACACTCAGGTTTCCATGAGTTTAAATTTGAAAACTTAGAATACAAAGCTAGATCAAAGTGTGTAGACAGCTTGTAATGTTGAACTGTGTTATTAGCAACTAATAAAAGATGGCGCTGCAAAGTGGGACTATGAAAGATCTCCAATAGAGTAATTTTAACACTCTTCCTTGAGTATGTGAATATACAGTTGTAAGATTTGGCATTGCTGATTTTGGCAGCTATGTGTGAATTTGGATCACTTGTGCACTTTTCACTGAGGCAGAATGAGTGCTAAAAATCAGACCCTTAAGGTTCTGACCCTTTAAGTCAAATTGCATACGAAAATTAAGGGTCTATTGCACATAAATTTTGAATCAATACACAATATATTTCTCAAGTGTCTTAAAATAAAAAATTTTAGTTATTTTATGAAATTTTTGTACAGGAAATCTTACTATTGTTTTTAACTTCATTTGTGCCAGCCCCTATAACTGGCTTCCCTAAGGGGGTATGGGTTCTTTGTATTTAGAAAGCAAAAGAAATTCATTTTTCAGACTAGAATGTTCCACTATGACTTTCCTGTTTTTTGCATTTTCTACAAGGATAGCAAACAATGTGCAGAATGACAGCCTGCTCTAGTGGAAAGTGTCCCTGCCCATAGCAGTGGGACTGGAAAGAGATGACCTTTAATGTCCCTTCAAACCCAAACCATTCTATGATTCTCTAAAAATAAGTTTAATTAAATTTCTAATTAATTTATTCTACTACATTGTGGAAATGTGTTGATTCTTGTGTGGTAATTATTACTTCTGCTGCTATTGGCAGGCCTTACTTACAAACAAGAGTGTTTCTGTCTGGGTTTGTGCCCAGAGCAATATTTCTAATTAGTAGCAGTGGTGAATTTGTACTCAATATTTTTAGCTGAATTTTTTAGTGCCCTGCCTGTTTCATACAGCACGTTAGCATTGAGTAGCACTGATATGAGGCACAGTGTTAGAAAAGAGAGCTGAGCCCATCACTGTTTCCATGGCAAAAGTTCATCCTGTTTAAAATATTGTGCCTCATTTAGAACTTCAGTCAACATTTCCTTCCTCATTCTCATCTCTTACCAGTTTCTGCTGTCTTGTACAATCCAGTAATGAAATATTGTAAATCAGTAATGTGGACTTATACCAGATGGTTGTATTTACTGTCCAACTAAGAGGGAGTCATCTAATGTTACATTTTCCAACCCCATTCCAGGCAGAGACTGGCTAAACACTGTAGGTAGACTTTTAAATCCCCACACGTAAGCATGTAATTTGTAAAATTCTTCTTACTCTCTGGAGATTTGCATTGCTGAGACAACTTATCCAGGTCTTGACAGTGCTGCAAGTACACAAAGAAAGCAGCTGCCGCCTTGGCAAGTTTGAGTTAAAATCTTTTTTAAATGCTAAACTTGAAGAGGATTCACAAAATCATGGAATAGCATAACTTGGAACCCCTCCAGGAACCCTGGAGATCAGCCTCTGCTCAAGCAAGGCCACCTACTCCTGGCAGCCCATGTACTCCTTTAGAGAGTTTTAGAAAAAAACTTGAAATTTGGTCTGTAGACATACTCACAGCACTTTTCTACTCACTCCCAATGACAACAGTAAAGACTTCCAAAAAGAATAAAAGACAAAATAGAGTCATCTGGTAAAATGCTGAAACATGACTCAGTTATCTTTTCTTTTTATAAAGGTCAGCTTAGTAATTGAAAGATCTGTTTACACTCTATGAGGCAAAAGGATATGATTCTTAGATTTCATTAAACTAATTAAACTTGCTCTTGATATGGTAAAGAGTTGCTTTTCAGATACTTCTGACCAATATGTCCTACCTTCCATTATGGCTGTGCCAGACTAATGTTTGTGGCAGAAGGCAATCCAAGAAGTAGCCAGATATGTATCCTGACAGTGAACTTGTTGAGCAGCAGTAATGGGAAGAAAACAGTAAGAGTTAAGCTTCATTTTTTAAGAAAGCAATTTACTTATAAAACAAATTTTAAAAAAGCCCTGCAACCAAACACACTATTTTTTTATAGCAATTGCAGTGATCAATTTTGTGAGACCTGTGCTTTGTAATACAAGGCACAAATTTACACAGATATATATCAGAGGTTGCCAGCTAAATACAGTGAAGACTTGGCATCAGTGCCAGGTTCATTGTAGGCTTCTGTTATTTGTGGAAGGTAGGAAGGAAGAATAGCCAGTGGAAAGCCTTGTAAATATGAGTCAAAAGTGGAGCTTCTGCGCTGGTCAGGATGTGGTCATGCTGCGTGTACAGATCCAAGTGCTTTCATGGATGTAAAGCACATCTCTGTTAGCCGGCAAGGGTCATGTTCTCTAAATGGTTCATTCCAGAAGATGCACAGCTTATCATCTTTTCAGGCTTAACCCCTAAAGGATTAGATACGCTTAGTTTACTCTGGAGTGGTGCAGCTAGAGCTTTAGCAGGGATGTGCCAAAGACATGGATATCCCAGGAGTCCTAGTTGTGTTCTGTTCTCAAGTCATCCACCTGTGGAATCCAGGCAGGGACCAGCGAGTGCTTGAGGTAGAACAACACTAAATGCAGGTGTTCATACTGGCACGGAGGGGCCTGGATACTGCTAGGGAAAACTAGAGGCAGTTCAGAAATGCAGCTCCTTCACAGGTTGTCTCCTGGCTGGAGTCCACTCCCATCTTATCCCAGGCAGCCTCCAGGGAATGACAACTGAATCTCATCTTTCTGTCTCAGCCAGGAAGGAATCTTCAGAAAATCTGTGGAGCTTTTGTGATGAAGACATGTTTGACAGCAAGCGGCAAGGTTTGAGTTTTCCTTTGGGATGGGATTCTGACTGCTGGCTCTGTAACAGAGAGCAGGGACCAAAAGGGTCATTGTGGGGCATGATTTAAAAGGTTTGATCTCCCTCCCACTTTAGAAGGTGCATTTTATGTAAGTTTTAAATCAAGCTGCTGTTTACAGACTGGTGCAGATACTCATTTATACCCCTGTCCCTCATTTTCAGGAAGGATAACAGAAACATGAGGGAGCCATTGCAGTCCAGCAGTGAGTCAGTGAAGCCCAGAGCAGCGTAACCCTGGTTCTTTGCTCAGTCATTGATCATAGGTGTTTGCTGAGGTACCTCATGTGAAGAAGATCTAATGTTCTTGGCCACTCACAGTTTCTTTCATGAGTGTTAAATCTACATGAAGAGATTAATAAGATCTGCCAGAAAATCTGTTTCTATCTACAGAGTCGCTAATTGCTGTTCACACACTGTCAGGATATTGCAATGTTTGGCTCTCATTTCTGATGCTTCTTCCTCAGATGCAGATCAAATGACAAACCTACTGTCCAAGAAATTTTCCTCTGGCATGGAGTGGTAAGACCCTGAGCGTCCTACTTTCCTAGTAGCCAGTGATGCCCATAAGGGCTTTTCTCTTTCTGTTAGTTTTCCACAATCACTGAGGAGCCACAGCAGAGAAGAACCTTTAACATTCTCCTTTAATTTTTGTCAGGGTTCCTGGATGTTGCTGGGTCAGCCAAGTTCCGCAGTACTGTTTGCCCTTCCTGTCATTTTGCCTTTTGCAATCTTGCATGCAAATACATCTCTGTGACAAGAAGCCTTAAATAACCACCATTAGCAGCAGTCCTGGAATCCCAAGGAAAAAAACCCATAAATTAATAGTGGTGGTGATTAATTATTTAAAATTATTTACTTGGAATAAAGTGGATGTGAGATATCAATGGAATATTTTTAACCTGTGTGTGCTTAGCAGTTGCAAAGGAAGATTTAGTCCTATAGAGTGAACTGCGTTTTAAGGGACTGATACCTTCTTCACATGAAGGGAGTTCATGCTTGACAGCTTCCAAATTGTGTTTTGTTGTCTTCAGGTGGCTCTACTGACACTCTGCTGGCAATGTTTAGATAAGAGAGGTATAAGAGCTGAAGCCCTGAATCAGAATTTTCCATATTAATTTTACTTGTCTTGCACTGTTCAGAAAGGCTTCTCATTCCCTGAAAGGCACTCAGTGCTCATAGTGACAGCGACATTCCCGTGGTCAGGACAGAAACTGGGAAGCAAGGTTTATGTTGTGTGCTTTCAGATGTCAGGAAAGATCTTTTGCTTTAGATAATTTGTTTGAGAAATTGGCTGTAATATTACTGGCAAAGAAGGGGGTTGGTTTTCAGAGTAGGTGTGGAGTTCTTGATGACCTTGAACTCAAATAACATCTCCTGCTTAGAACTGAAGTGAGACTGTTTTTGCCTTTGTAAACAGGGTGGATTGAAGTTCCTAAATTGAGCTGGAATATTAGGTAATCTAATTCCCATTTTCTGGTTTATGCTTTATTCAACCATTTATTCTGACTTTCAGCATAAAGTAACATTGTCTAACTGAGGGTGTTTATGTGGGTTGAATCCAGCCTTTAGAAACCTTCCATCCAGTCTCATTTTCAGTGGAGGAGACAGGGGATAGCAGGTCCATCAGCAAAATCTGAGTAACCAAGTGACTCCAACAGAGTGAAAAAATTGCCACTGCTGAAACCAGGAAGGAATGGGGTGGACTGGCAGGCACAGACAAGGTGCAGGAAGAGCTTGGGCGCAGGGGATGGGGTTGTTGGCAGATTAACAAAGATTTAAACCCCAGATCTGATTCTACTCTTTCTTGCATTGTGTTTTCCCCTTTTCTCACTGAACATGTAACACGAAATCTGCGTGGAGGGAAGCCAAACTCTGTCAGTGCTGCAGGACGGTTAACCAGGATAATGTATGAGACTGATGTGGGGGTAATGTGTGCCCTTAAGAAGGTTCCCATGTGTTACAGATAGACCAGCTATGAACATCCTTCTGCAGCCTCTTGGCAAGGACTTGTCTGTGAATTGCTCATAATGTACTTTACCATTTCTTTTATTACAGTTTGCCAGAAGTTTTGAGCCATGCAAAGTGACACAGGGTTTGCATGCATAGACTGTGATCAGTGAGTGCAAGCTGTTCAGGCAGTTCTGATAGCAGCAGCCTCAAGAAAGAGATCCTAGGACATGATGAAGAGACAGTTTTCAGAAGGGTGGCTCACTAACAGAGCCAGGCATATGCTGTCACTGCTTTTCTGTGAATATCATTTCACTTGGCGAGAAAAATTGGTTTGAAGGTAGATTTTCCCTTCCTTTGTACACTTGTTCACAAGACATGTGAAGATTTCATTTTAAAATATTTGATGTAAATTTGCCCTGAATTCTTGGGCTAAGTAAGGAGAGAGGAAAAAAAGGGTGGCTGAACAAAGAATTTTAAGAGTAAACTGTTTATAAGGTAGGAATTCATAAACTGTCTCCCATTTTGCAGCAGCTGTGGACTTTGAATGAGAATATGGAGTGTTCAGTGCTCATAATAAACTGCTTTCAAATTGCACAACATAGATCCTTTCAATAATTAAATAATTTCAATGGTTTTTTGATGTGCATATCAATCACTCAGTGGGTTTTGGATCACTTAGTAGCTCTCCTAATTACTCTGATCTTGGTTTACTTGCTCTGCCATATTCACTCAGCTCTGAGTTGCAAGTTGATGCAAAATGAGTCTCTTCTTGATAAATTATATTATATTAAGCAGTATGCTTCATGCCATATAAGCCTTGACTCAAAGATCTGGCTGGATTAGGCATGCAGGCACAGCTGGAGTTACAGATAATGGATATCATCCTCAGCTGGTGTATTATATCCATATAATTCTAGGGAAGCCAAGGGAGCTACACTAATTCTCACCATCTGAACAGCTACAATTCCTGCAATTGTTCTCTTTCTCTCAGCTGCCAAAGCTTATGTTTGTGTCTTCATGCTTCTCCAACAGAACTAAATTATATCCCTTGTGTCTGAATGGGGCAGAGTGCCCTATAAAAGCAGTTTTGTTTTGAATCAATGAGTGTTAGTGTTGGAAGCTGCCTTTGCCTTTTCTCAAAATTGAGGTGTGTGCTGCACTTCTGGAGGACCAGATTTAGGTCACTTGTAAGGTACTTTTATTTTTTACTATATGCTTCATTTGTGGTGGAGGTAGCACTGAACTAAGGATGGTTATTTAAATTAGCGATTCATAAGCCCATTTCATACCATATCCCTTAATTAGAGACAGATTCCCCATTTCCTTTACCATTTAAACTATTTGCACTTGTGTCTGCTTTCTAGCTGTCCACAGTCAAACATAGACAAATACAAATTACTACAGAAATCTATTATATATAAACAAGCCTGTACTTCTTAAAAACACAGGTCAGTAATTTCTGAGTATTTTTCAGAAAAATAGGTGTCTTTCCCCAGTCCTTGGGAAAATTTTTGTTACAAAAAACCATCACTCTAGCATTATGTGTGGCTTTGGCCAAATGTATTAAAAGGAGTAGTTAGAACTGTCTTAGCCCTCCACCAAAGCTAATCCTCTTCAGTCTCTCAAAGAGAGGAGAACTGATGAACGATGTTTGCAGCTGCTGTATTGCACTCAGAAAGCATCTTTGCTAACTATATATGTATCTCAACATTTGGAATGGAAGGACCCATGAAAAATGTTGCCTAATTCCCATCACTGAAGGTCAGCAAGCAGAAAAACTCTTAATCAAACTCTTAGTAGCCTTTTATTCTCATTGTAGCCTTCTATCTCCCAAATCAGTTACTCTGGATTTGCAATTATGTAATTAAAAGCAGAATTTGGGTATGTTTTGTAGAAAAACTCAGCTTATTAGGAACCAGAAGCTACTGGTTACTAGCTGAAATTGTAATTTCTTGTTTTTATTCAATGATAAACTACAGAATGACTAAGACAGCCCTTCTGGCAATGGTTAACATTGATAGAAACTTTAGTGTTTCCAAAGTCCTCTCACTCTCAGTTACTATTTAATTTTCCAATGCCTATTGTCGCAGTAAAGGTGACTGCAACAAACCTCTCAGGTCCCTGACTTCAGGGTGAGGGCAGTGAAAACAGAGGAGTGGGAACGATGGAGTGGCCCCAAAAGGAAATACTTTAACGTAAAAGAAAACAGAGACAATGCCCAGAAACCGAGCGCAGTATGGGAGTTGGGTCCAGAGACCATAAACAAGGGAGAAGTAACAATATATACACTTGGGGGTGGAAACATAACCATATAGGGAGAACATGTAACCGATAGGGAACCAGAACTTGGATTATATTAACATACTAGCCTTAAAGGCTTGTGGGATTAGCTCTTTGGCTTGCCCTGAGTTAAACAAAGCGATTCCCATCGCTTAAAACTAATGCCTGGTTGTTTTGGGGTAAAATCTGGCTGACTTCAAGTTGCAGTTAGGCTAACTCCCACATATCCTCCTTTCTATTTTACAATAAAGATGGAGCTGAATGAACTTTGTAAAATTTCATAAAAACACCCAAAGAAACATGGAACAACGAATAGTACAACAACAACCATAATGATCAATAATCTTCGTCTAACCATTGACAACATCCAACCTTTCAGTCCCCAACCTTTAAAAGTCCTTGGCTCTCTACTTGGAGTTTCTTTAATCTCTCCCTCAGTATCTGGACGCGCTTGTGGAGCGACTCGCTGTGGCTTGAGTGGTTCATACAGGACACACCCTTTAGGTCCTCACAGCTGTGTCCATGTGCCAAGAGTAGAAAGTCTGTTGCTGCCCTGTTCTGCAAGGTGGCATGTTTAATGGCATCGACATCCAAGAGAAGACCATTTAATGCAGAGGACTTTCCTGCTATATATGCTGAATCTATGACCAAATTAAAAGGGCAAGTAAATTTAGAGAGTGCTTCAACAACCACAGCCAATTCTACAATTTCAGGGGAGCCCTTAACAATTTCAATATCTGATTGTCAATTATTGGTTTCTGGGTCTTGCCAAGTCATTACTGACTTATATACCCATCTGTGAATAATGTAAAGGCTCTGAGGGGTTGATTGCTTTATAAAGGTTTAGGAATCAAATTAAAACTGGAATGCAAGAGTTTGTATTTAGGATAATGGATGGAAATTTGACCAGTATAGTTCTCTAAAACAATCTGAAGGTATTCTGACTGCTGCAGAAGCCAGTTTAAATGAGAAGAGGTTAAAGGCAAAAATATAACAGAAAAATCTTTTCCAGATAGGGAAAGTAAGTGAGATCTGGCTCTTATGATTAGCTGAGCCATCATTTCAGACTGTGTGGTGATTGTTGTCTCACCTGATTGGTGAGAAAGGAAAACCCACTCCAAAAATCAACAAGGGGTCAGGTAACTTAGGATCCCACTGAAAAACCAAACCATAAGGTTGGAGTCCCTTTCCCAAAATCACAAACAAAAAGGGTAGTAGAGGGTCCATCCATCCATGTGCCTGGCGAGTTTTTATTGCATGAGATACTTCATTTAGTGCATCTTTCACCTCTGTTGTCAGGTGTCTCGGGGAATCCAAAGCTGTGTCTCCTTTTAGTAAAGTAAATAATGGCTCCAGGTCTGCATTTGAGATTCCCAATAGGCACCTTACCCAGTTGATGATACCCAGAAGCTTCTGCATGTAAGGTCCGGTGTCGCTGTGAGAGACAGACGCAAGGATACACACATGACACACTCTCTTGAGAAGGCTGAAAACTATAGAACTGTTTATTAAAACATCTGACTCCAAATTTATAGAATTTCCAC
>JAWWMU010000054.1:61195181-61224750 GCA_035048155.1 Cinnycerthia olivascens
CATCTTCAGAGCCATCAGGGATTGGCTCTGCTGGACATGGGAAACTTCCAGCAGCTTCTCACAGAAGCCACCTCTGTCACCCCCCCGCTGCCAAAAACTGGGCAGTGCAAAACCAACAGAACCTGCTACAGAATAATTTAGCAGGAAACATTATGAGATTTTACTTTATGCTATAAGTCAATTTACAAGGGTCCTTTGGAAAGATTTGTGGGGAAGGAAGCATGTTACTGAGCTGCCTCAGTTTAATTACTACTTTTCTAGTGTTCCCATAAGCAAAATAAATACTATTGTTGTCATTGTTGCAACTTCCATTTACCACTGAATGAAATGGGAGAAATTAAATCAGAATATTAATTTCTGTATTTATAAATTCAAGTCTTGCAGAATTAGGCATCTGAGGTAATGGCGAGGCTTGCTTTTTCTTCCCCAGAACTTTCCTCAGCAATGGATGTTCCAGAATTTTATACCTCCACAAGCCAAATCAACTCTTTGAACATGGATGGAGGTGTGAGTTTCAGCACTCTGCAGATTAATCCAAAAGATTTGAAATGGGAAAGGGGAGCAGCCTATGTGGATTCAGTGCTGTTCACTCATCAAAACCTGAAACTTCTAGCAAACTAGAAAAATCAGTGTGTCCTCATCAACCTAGATTTTGTCCTCATCAGCCTAATGATAGAGGATATCCTGAGCCTTTGATGAGGGGAAGCTCTTGTAGTCAGTCACAGTGAAGGTATTGAGAGGTTTTGTGGTGTGGAGAGATAGTGGCTAGATCAAAAGGGTGATTAATTGCTACTATGCCATTTAAACTGTTCAGGAAAGCTCTGCAGGACTTACCAGATGGGAGATTCTCTCAAGTTTTAGTTTGCTTGGTTTCCCTCCAGTGTGAGGGAGGCAGGTCAGGCAGATACTCTCTGCACTTGCAGCTGTAGCTGCTCTCACTGATGTCACAAAGGGACTTCAGGGTCCTCCAAAGGATTTTACTCCTTGCTAAACTCGTCTCTAACTAGGAACCACACAGTTCCATGGAGAACTGCATGGATTCTGGATGACAAAGTGTATTTAAATGGCAGTGAATCCCACTCATTGCCTACAAGAAACAGACTGATTTTTTTTTCTTTCTTCTGCTCTTTAAATCATTTAACAACAGTGCAATGAGCCTGTGAGGTCTGCTGCTCCTTTTGTTTGCTCTTCCAGTTGCCTTGTCCTTGTCTTTGGTGATTACCTGTCAGTCACTCATAACCTCTTCCTGGTAAATCTTTTCCTCTTCCATATGCAGTGTTTAAACACAGTGCCCTTCCTCAAGAGTCTTCATTCCCTACATGCATTTCCTTTGGCATCTCTTCCTTATGACTGTATGGGCATCTCTAGGGAGCTGAGCACACCCCATAACAAGCCATGTATTTCCTTTCTCCTCATCTGTCTTTTTTCTTCTTCAGCAGTTTCCAAGAGATTAATGGGAGTAGAGAATGTGTAAAACCACAGGCTGGGCCAGGTTCCCATCTGTAATCATTAAACCACATTATCACAGCACATACACAAATACAGCAGATCCACACCTGGGCTAAAACTGTTCTGCTACACACCTGACCTGTTGGAGAAGCTCTGGTATGAGAAGTTCTTTGCAAAGTCTCAAAAAAATGTGGTTTTCTACATATGCCTGTAGTTGCAGTATTTTAGAGGGTTTAAAGTGTAGCCTCCCTTGGCTTTTGTTTTTTCTGGGTGGTAAAAGAGCATCAAAATACCTGAGCTGCCTCATATTCTGTGAGGCTTTATTTATAGTGTGTGAGGTATGTTTCTTTGACATTATTTGATGTCTCAACAATATTTATCAGTTACTGATTACTGAACTGTAACCTTTTCCTTGCAAAGCCTGTATTGGGGCCATACTATACCAACCATTTCAGACATCTTTATTGAGCATGGTAATAGCGATAAAACTAGAAAACAAGGAATGTCATAATTCACAATTTCATAGAAATAGAGGCACCATCACATCTTTTTCTTAATGAAGCTCTCAGCTGAGTGGCCCTGGGATCCTGGAAATATGAGGCAGGTGGATGATAGAGCTGACTGTGCCATGTTGGGTCAGCAGGTGGCTGGTGGGGGCAGTGGTGATCTCTGGGGTCTAGATTAATGTTCATTAAGAAGAGAGAGAAAAGATTTTGCTAACACATGTTAGCAAAGCATGAAAACCCTGTTCCTTTGGGCAGGAATCATAGCCTGGAAAAGGCAATGGAGATATTCTTGAAAAATGTTTATATTTCTATATAAACTTGTGTCTCTTTAGGTCACCTTTGTCTTTCTCACCCTCTCATAAACTGAACTCAATCTGTGACTCTCTTGTGGTTTGCATATTGCTAGCTTTAAACATTTCTTTCCACATAATTGTCTTTAAATGTTTTATTGGGAATTTTCTCCCTCTGTTTTCAGGCTGTTCCTCTTGAAGTATCCTTCCATGGCTTTGACCTCAGCCTGTTCCTGGGTAATCTATGTAGCCTTTGCATAGTTTTTGTCTCAGCCTTTTGTTTATTATCTTGAAACCCCAGCTTTGCAATGAAGGCATGATGAACAGTGTGAATAGTTAGCATCTGCTAGCTGATGTAAGTCCATGCAGCCACCTCATTTCATAACTTTCTCAAAGTTCTCCAAGGTAAAGATGATTTTGCACAGTGCAATTTTCTTTTTTTATCTTTTTTTTCTTTTTTTCCCAGAGTGAGGGAAGTTAAGCAGCTCAAGAAATGTGTTAACTATGAAATGGCAAAAGGCGGGGCTGTCTGCTAGGGAAGACATTGCCATGGGGAGATAAAAAATGGTCAGACACTGTCATACCTGCTCTTTGGCCACCCGTGCTTGTGCTGTACAGGCAGACTTTCAGACTCTGCTGATGGGGCTTTGTTTTTTATCCATAATTGCAGCTTCAGCTTTCCCCTGAACTGTGGGGAAATTGTTTTCATCATTCCAGTTTCTTCCTGCATGATAGACATCTCCACACATGTTCTTTCATTATTTATTTACAAGCCTCAGCATTTGAAGGCCAAGGAAGTTTTTTGAGTGGTCATCTTTCAGGAATTGTGGCTCATTTCTTGCACAGAATTTAGCTGAGGATGGTGGACTGTTGTTGACTCCAAAAGGTTTGAAAAAAGTCCCTTTCCTATACTTCTTCCCCTGAGACTGCATATTTCAAAATGCTGCTGCTGGGGTAATTGTGCCATAATTGAGGCAAGTCCTGGAGTGGCTCCACTGGAGTCAGACATGACATCAGCAGCGTTGCCCAGGCAGCAAGTTCCATCTATTGTTCCTGTGCCACACACTTCCTTAGTCCCAAATCGGGTGTGTAACCACATCCAGTGATCCCTATCTTTTAACAGGAGGTGCAGCCTCAGCACTTCAGGCACAGCACAGGGATTTGGATGAGGTCAGTGTTTGCACTTGCAGAAGCAAAGCAGACTTCTTTGTTATCAATGATTTTATTGTCTAAGCAGCACATCCAGTGTAAGATCCTGGCATTAGAGAACAGATTATTCCTTGCTTGCAAGCAGATTACTTGTCATAACCTGTTCAGGGTGCACTGCTGGTGCCTAATAGACCCATCTGTCATCCCTTGAATTTGTAAGGATAAATGCAATGCCTCAGGCTAAGGTGATAGATGTCATCTCAAAAGTGCATCTGGGATCTATATCAGGGTGATACTGAATTAATTTTTGTTAGATTTAGGTAACTTCATCCTGGTGAGTTTCTTGCTATGATAATGATGCAGCTGGATTATAAGTCCTCTTTCATCAAATAACAACTTCCCTTCCAGAAAATTCTTATCCTTTTTGATTTGTGTTGTGTGGTCCTGTATGCTGAAGTCAACAGCAGTTTCTCTTGGGGCTCTTTCGGAGTGGGATCAGACCCTTTTGTTTAAAAGAAGTCTCTTTACTTTGATGGCATCTGTTTCTAGACTACATTGGCATTTTCTATGTTTCACCATCTCTGACCTGTTTGTTTCTACTTGCATTTTAATGATTGCTTCTGACTGTTTTCCCTTACTCTCATTAGAGATTTAATGGATCTCCAATTGAGCTGATGAGACCTGGAGTTTATGCAGTGTTTTTTCACTTCGTCGCATTGAAGATACAACATACTTGGGAGGATGTATCTGGCTCTGTGTGCCCTGTCACAGAGTCAGCGTGAGTGGGCTTCCATCTGGGTTCAGCAGTTCAAGGGTTACCAGGACTCTTTAACATTCCCTGTTTATACACTGATCATCACAGATGTGCGTGTTATTTGTGCCAGCCACAGTATTAATACAGCAAAATAGAATTTCAAAGGTGTTTGGAGTTTTGGGGTACATTTTTCGTAGGAATAATTTATTCATTGAGAAATAAAAGTTACAATTTTTGTATTTTCATAAGCAGTTTACAAGTTTTTTGCAGGATAGTGTTTTTTAAATTGAAAAAAATCGGTGGAATTTTACTTTTTCTAAATGGTCTGCAATGGTGATAACTGAAAGTCCAGAAGCAAATATAAAATAGGTTCAAGTATAAACACAAAAAAAAAGTATGTCAGATCTCAGGTCAGCAAGTGATTTTTCTTATTGCAGAACATGATAAGAGCCCTCTCTGGGGTATAATTTTTCATGCAAAGTTGAATGACTGAAATTAGTTCTGGCTGGTTTATTTGGGTATTGTAGTAAACGGCATAGACCACCTTCCTATTAAGTTCTGGCACAGACCACTTTCCTATTAAGTTCAGCCACTCTCTTTTTGAGGAAGTTTGTTTTAATCAGTTTTTCATGCTAGTTTTCTGCCATCAGGTCTGGAATATATTACAGGCAAGAACTTCTACAGAATTAGTTAATGAAATTATAAATATGCCACCTTAGTACTTAATTTCTACTCCTTGTCTCCTTTCTTTTTTTGGGGGGGGCGGGAGGGGAGGGGTTTGCCTCTGGCAATGGTGCTTTTTTAATTCCTAATTTGAAAGAGTAAATGGTGAAAGGACAGTGGCTTTCAAGATATGAGGAGCAATTTGGTAGGTTAAAGATGATCCACTGGAATTCTTCATCTTGGTTTCATCTTCTTCCATGATAGCTAGTTTGCTGGAAGAGGAAACAGAAACCTACCAAAAGCTGTCATTGTGCTGAAAGAAAACCAAATGGTACTACTGAAAGATAGAGCAGGATGGGGCAAACCAAGCTGTCAGGATGTATAGTGTGATTCAACAGGGCACAGAATAATGTGGTTCTCATGGCAGAAATATTGCCCCAGAAATAATAAAAAAGTAGGACCTGCATCTCTGCATCTTGTTTTAGTAGTAAATAAAAAATTATAACCATCTCAAGGAACTTTGAGAATAGATGAAGATGGAAAAATAGATTGGAGAGATTTTATTTGCTTCTGTAGCCAATTCCTGATATGTGGGTCACGTGGAGAATTTTCCTAGCTGAAAAACCCTTAGCAAAATTCTGTCTTCAGCTTTCGTGGATTTTTTTAGCTAATGTGTACTTCACTAATGACAGTCACTAATTTTCATCAAATATGCAAACAGCAGTGCAGATGATTAAAAGTTTTATGGCACTGAAATATGAGGATTTGTAGAAGGAAAATGAGGAAGTAACTTTTTCCATTATGGTTGTAATAAGCTATTTTTACATACTGGATTTCTTGTTAAGTTACAGCTTAGCTGTAAATGCTCAGAGATAATGTTAAAGAAATGTAAATAGGGAGCTTTTTATTGCAAATTGGTTTTCAAGTTATTTGGGAGCTTTATTTAAAATATTGAACTGGTTTATTTAAATGTTGAACTGGTAACATAACTTTTTAAAAGGTGAGTTTGAATATTGTGATCCTAGAATTCTATTTTTTGTTATCATTGTTTTTCAAACATGGCAATGATGTGTTTTAATGAGATTTTTATGTGGAGGGAATGGGCTGCTAATTGTATCTGAAAATATACCCATGCTCTCAAGTGTCAGAATATTGCAGAAGAAAGTTGGAGGCTTTTTTTCCTCATTCAGGACAGTAAATGAGAAGGCTACTTGAATCTTGCAGGAACTTTTCCAAAGGAAATACAATTCAGGAGGATGACAAGCAGGATATTTTAAGCGGGAACTTGTACGCATATGGAAGTTGAAAGCATGTGAAAGCCTATGGCACTATAGTCAGCATAAATTTTAAAAAAAAGTGAAAAACTGTGGACAGATTGTGCTGTAAAAAGTATTATACAGTACTCCATCCCCTCCTGTAAGCATGAGGAACACATTACCGTGATCCTTCAAAGGGAGGCACTGAGTTACTGTCCTTCCTTGGGTCCTTCCTTCCTGAGCTGACAGCTAGGTACAGCCCTGCTCTGCCTGTCCCCAGCCTGGGGTGGCCTTGCCCTGGCTTTTATCCTGCAGGCGGTATCTGGAGCAATTGGGAATCCAGCTCTTCTGCTTCGAGGCTTCAAGGTCCTTTTGAATGGAAAGGGGACAGTCAGTTTCTCTGCAGTATTACAGCACTGTGTCCCTAGCTGTTACACAGGAAGGCTATACAAAGCATTTGTCCTGAAAATAAAAACTTACACAAGTTCTTGCTGTTCTCTCAGGAAGAATTTTTAGAACAAGGTTTAGAGTGAAGATGGGGTGGCTGCACTCAGTTGTCTGTACATCTGACTTTGAAAGAAAAATGCTCTCTGCATCTGGGCTGAGCAAGAAGTTTTTCTCCATGTCAACGAGTGCAAATTGTGAATCTACTCATAGATTTCGCAGTATAGCCACAGATAGCTGCATGAGATCATCTGTGAGCTTATTATATAGCATATGTCATCATAGTTTAGAGGCAAGAGGACACTGGTGATACCCCTAATTTCTTCTGCTTATTTTATTTTTATTTTTTTCAGCATCTGACAGTCTAGCATTTGATTTTTTTTGTCCCAGATTTTGTGGTAGTTACAGGACATTACGAAGCATTTCAGGGCTACTGGAAGCTCATAAAGAGCCTTCTGAAGTCAGCATCTCTCACAGTGCTGACACTGCAGGATTTCCAAGGAGCTTTTGCATCTTCTCTGTTCCTCCTTGGCTTTCCTTGTGGCATCTCAGGTCTGCCAGAACATCTGTCCCTGACTCAGCCCTAGCAGAAGCCCTAAACCCAAGTGATCCTTTGTTCTCTGCTGGGGAAATCTGTACCCTGTTGCTACATGCAAACAAGCTGTCCCTCATCAATTGGAGTTAGATTATGCTGAAAAAGATCCATCTGCTGGGCTTACCCATGGGACCTGGGGAGGCTGGTTTATGCAACTGAACTAGGTCATCATCTGCCCCATGCATACCTGGTGCTCCAGCACTTTGGAATGCAGAGGCAGCATTGGAAAAAACAAGCCAGGAATGAGATGGTATGTATTGGCTGAAGTGCTTTTGCAGACTGGCTTTGGGAAAGGAAATTCTTTAGGCACACTAGCAGGTGCTCGTGCAGATTGTTTTGCTTTTCACTGCATGCTTCTAGCCCCATTAAGCTGGAAAAGGAACTGGGAATTGCTTCTGGAATGCAACACATAGGACTGTTTTTGCTAGAGCATTGGTGCTGGTTTTTTTTCTCACTTCATGCTCCAGTATAGCTGCTGGCATCCCTTATTTTTCCTGGTACATTAAACCTGGTTCAGGAATGCAAATTATTATGCTGAATGAATCATCTCTATAGCCTTGTGCATCCATATGATGTCATTGTCTTTACTTGTATGTTCACAGTGCTTCTTGAGTAATGCAGTGTGCTGGTGGTCTCTGAAACTTTAAGTGTCTGGCATACGATATCATCAAGACTGAACTATGTCCTAATTTGATGAAAGCTGGTGTAAATCCACTGATACTGGGAGAATTGTGTCAGTTTAAAGACTCCAGACAGGATCTTTATGATTGTATTTTTACTCCATGTCAAAGTAAAGGATATTTGACAGCGCTCCTTAGGTTGGTCGTTTTTAATGTCAAAATGCAGACGTAGGGGAAAGTAAAAAAAATGGTCTGATTTTTAGAACAAGTAAAACCAGTCTAAGGAGGACTTAGTATTCCAAGCAAAGTGCTGGATTTACTGGAGCATGTAAGGTTACTGCCTAGCTTGGTGAAGCAGAGCTGTGCTGTGCACTTTTGCTTGCTGGAGTAGCAGATTAAGGAAGGGAAATTCTGGCCCTGAGACAAATTCAGATAGAGATATGTTGCTTCTTAAAAACTATATTTGTTTTCCAAATCATTATCTGGGTAAAGCCGGTGGATAAAAGGCACATCACCAGACAAATGATTCTGGCTCCAGTCTGTGAAAACGTGGAGCTGGATTTCACCACTTGTGCTGTTTGAGTTGCTGCTTTAGGAGTATGTGTGCTGAGCTCTTGGGGATATAAAGAATGATCCCTGAATGATCATTCCCGTATCTGGAAGTCTTCTGGGAGGGTGACTGATTCCTCAAGGGGCAGTTTATGGCTGTGACTGTTCCAGTGATTCATGATCAGCCTCAGGTTCTTCAGAGCTGCTGACAGACAGCTGCTGACATTTATAGCTAGTTTCAAACCTACAATTTGGACTTGTATGAAAAATACTTCGGCCTTCTCTAATGGGTGCCCTTAAGGTATTCTCTTTTCCTGTGTCTGAGTTGTGCTGTAGACCAGAAACGGTACCTCCCTCCTTCCTTGAAAATATGCTTACCCTGGTGTTTAGGTCCACATCTACCCCTTTTTTGGGTAATATGTTACTGCTGCTTCAGGGAGCCAAGGCTCTAATGGTAGCTTTTGTTCCTGTTTGATTAGTGAGTAATACTTTAAAATAGTGGCTTAATCTGTGTTTGCATCTTTGGTGTTTATTCTAACCACAGAAAGAATGTGGAATTTGTTTAGTATTAATGTGATTGTCAGAAGTCTTTTGATAGAATTTCTACTGTAATTCAGGATTAAATGCCCTGAGCATTAAAGAAAAGGAGCTTATTTTTGTGCTGCCTGAGTCTGAAAGAAGTGCCAATGCTGTCTTCTGGAGTCAAGCTCTATCCAGTTCTGACAATTCATTGGGATTGACCATTCCCTGAGGTAGAAAGCAAAAGAGAGAAAGGTATTTTTGCATGGTATCTCAGATTGTGAGAAGGTGGGGCTACATCTGAATTATAGCATATTATATAAAAAAAAAGAGCCATAGCACCTTTAGATGTATGATAGGGGAAACCACCAATCACAATTATCAAGTTCCTCCTAAATAATACAAATATCTCTGCCACTGGCATTTGGAAACTAAGTGAAATAGGGAATTGAATGTTCTGCTCCACTTTCCTCAGGCAATGCATAGAGGGCTCTAAAGTACTCAATGGTTTTCAAAAGTATAATTTTGTCTTGGCAAATAGCATTTCTTTCCTGGTACCTTAGAAAAAAAGGCTGCTTTTTACTTCTTTTACACTATGTCTCCTTTAAATGAAGTTAGTGAAGGGTAAAAAGGCATAGGAGCTAGAACTTGCACAGATACCAAAATAGTTGAAGATATTAGAAAAAGCTCCAGCATATTTCAGCTATCTGTACTTTGATTATATTCTATTATTTTGGTCAAGATTGTTGTAACTATAGCAATTTAAATTGAGTACAGGCTGTACTAAGAGTTGAGGGGAAACCTTGGCAGTTTGATTGTGTTGAACAGAAGTGGCATTCTCTTAAACACCAAGAAGCATCTTAGGAAATTCATCTGGATGATCTACCTGAAATAATGGACTCTCCTAAGCATGTCACACTGGACAAAGTTCCAGGAGCATCTGTCTGGATGCTTAAGAAAAGGTAACAGGAAGTTGACATCACTAAAGGACAGAGAAAAAGGAGATTAATGGAAACAGAGAAACATCCTACCAAAAGCTGGAGCTGTTTCCAAAGGAAATTGAATCTATAATAAACTCTGGCTGATTAAATATTTTATCTATGTGGCAGGTAGAAAAAGTTTCCAAGAACAACTAATCAGAGTGATGAAAACCTAGTGCTACAACCTCTTTCCAGCAGCCACATAAGCCAAAAAGAAGCAGAAAGCACCCACCCCACCTGCTTTGTGTATATGGTTAGTTGATGGCTAGCTATGAAAAACAGGTTTAAAAGACAGGCTGCATGAATTATTTGCAACTTTGTTCACTCTGGAAGACACTGAGATCACCCCCTATGTGTGCAGGGAGGCTCATCAGGCTGAGATTGAGATAATTTTAAGTGAATTTATGATACAGGATGGATGTGAACTTATAGGCAAAACTGGGCTCCCCCATAAAAAAAACTTGGTACTTAAAGACTGGAGGGTGTTAGAAATGGGATCAGTGTTTAAAAACAGTCCAAATTAAAAATAGCTCAAGCGTATGTGTAAGGCTGACATCTCTTCCTGCTGATTTGGGGGGACTATAGTAGAAGATAATACTAGTGAACACCTAGATAAATATATGTGCTGTTGTAAAACTTTGGGTGTTCTTTGAATAAGTGCATGTGGATATCCAGTAGACAGAGTATATGTGAATTTTTAAAAGGCTTTGGACAAAGGGGTTGAGACAATCATGAAGTAAGAGGGAAAATATTGATAAAATAGTTGGTTCGGAGGATGCAGACAATACCAGATTAGGCAAATATTTGGAAGTAAGATTCTTAACTTAACTGGGGTTACTGCATTGGCAAACTACAGCAGTATCAGGAAATAGAGGCTGAAATTACTTGGATGTGCAGTTGAAAATAGATTGGCTTTGTCTTTAGTCTTCCTTAAGGGTCTCTGTGTGAGTTGCAGAAGGGAAGGAAGGCTCTTTCAAGGACCAAACATGCAGCAATCAACACACCTTGGACCCTGCTGGAAGCCTTGAGGAGCATCTAATGCTTCCAGATATCAATTAATTCAGTCAGTACAGCCCCAAGATTGCTGTAAATTGGTATTAGATGGAAGAAAAGTATTTTTGTTCTGAAGGTCTACAGCTGCAGTCCTTGGGCTAGTTTGAATTCTCCTAGCTTATTTCCAGGAATTTTACTAATGGCCTAAGCTTTTGTGTGCCAAGGACTGGAAGGGACTTCCTTGTCTGTCGAATGGCTGTTTGTTTCTCTCTTTTTTTCTATAATTTCAGCCTCAAGTTTGAATCCACAGCAATTTGTCCCCTCCTCTATTTATACTCAGGCAGCCACTAGTTCATTGCTAAATTGCAATGCTTGTCCCCTTAGGAGTGCAGGTGAGGTTGCCTAGTGGGAGCAGATAACAGAAAAAGTACAGAGATCTTTTTTTATATATTTTAGAGTTGTGTGAATTTATTTTATCCTGTTTTAATACTTTAGATTCACCACATATTCCTATGGGCTCTGAAATTTTGATTTTCTTACCAAGCTTCTAGCTGGCAGTATTTAAGAGCGATTAAGAGCTGCAGCTGTGGCATGATCTCAGAGAACACCAATGATTCATGTGCTTGTGATATCCTGGACAAACCAGGACAGTACTAAAGTTTAAAAAGGGTATTTATATACTCAAAAGACAGCCCATCCTAGTTAAAGGTCTTGCTATAATCCCTGTTGAAGTTTTTACTATTTTAAATAATTTCCTTCAGTCTATACTTTTTGTAACAAGGGAGCATCTTTAAATAGAATACACATTCAAACATCACTGTTTTCCTCTCTCTTTCCAGTATTTTTTGGAGAAAGCTCCAAGAGTCTGAAGAGACAATGTAGCTGACTGTCACCTTCACTAATATTTGCAAATTATTAATTTGTGGAGGATGTCATGACATTAAAGAGAGAACTCAAAGACTCAACAAAAGTGTTCTCAGCTATGAATGGGTCTTTCATAACTGCAGTTATTTGGTAGATTTTGTTTGGGTTACAAAGCACAGGAGGCGAGCACAGTCAGGAAGATGCCATGTTATTACCTTGTGTTTCTGCAGTGCTCCTGTGGGCAGTGATCCATAGGGACCTATGTCTGGAATGAATTTGAGTGAAAGATCCAGGAGACAATTCTCTGTTCTGTTCTGTTCCAAAGACACAGCCGACACAGTCTTAGGGACAGTTGTCTAAATCCAAAGTAAATTCCGTAAAATCTCTGTCTGGGCTTTGTTGTAATTCTTTTTCCATTAAAACCTGAGGAAATGTGTGATCTGGCTATGTTTCTTCTCAGCTCTCTCTGGCATGCAGTCCAGTAAAATTCAATGTCAAATATATCAGACTTAGTTCTGTGTTGTTTGGGGCTTTTCCTAGCTGATTTCATTGCTTCTCCTACTTTTCCATCTTCCTGACTTCCAGCTGTAAGAGTTTTGAGACATTCAGAAGACTTAGAAATACCAGGCAGCAATTTTAACAATACAAGTAATTTACATCCATGCTGTTCTGCCTGTCCTTTTTTATTATTTCCACCTGTGTGTGACTATAGCAGCCATGATTTTCAAAGAGTCAGACTAAGAGCAGCTCATCTTCTGAGAGCTAAGATCCAAACTGTCAGATAACAGAAAGGATTGAAATTTACTTCTGCTGGTTTTGGAAAGAGTAGCTATTAAAAGCACATTTTAATTTGAGTTGGCAGAATAAGGATCACACACAGCCCCAAAATAACAGTAAACACTGATTTTAATATTTCATTGTTTTGCTGTACAGGATAGTTCTGTGTTCCATTGAAAAAGTCAGCTTTCCCTTGGCACTACATAGAGTATTTCCAGGGCCACAGAGAAATAATAGGTGGAGGTTTAAAAAAAGCTCTAATTAATGCTTAGTTCAGTCAGAAAAGGAGCCTACTTCTTCAATGGGTTTAAAACATACCTGTGCCATGTCTCACTGTACTTTCTGGATGCATCAAATTATTCTGAAGGTCATGCGCTAAGGACAGTGCGTCATTAAGAAACAGATTGGCCCAGAAAGTCACAGGAAAGAGTGTTTTTCCCTGCTTTTGGGTATTTAAAGGTGATAGTGGAAGTACCCAGAGTCCTTGCATTGAAAAACACCATTCAAAAGGTTTATAAAAAGGACAATGAGACAAATTTGTCTTTAGTTATTGGTATCAGAGAGAACAGAGGAGAACAGGGTTTTTGAGGTTGGCAGCCCCTGTCCATAAGAAGAAGCAGTGTGGAGTGTCAGCAGGCTGCAGGATGCACAGAAGTGATGAGCTGGAGTGAGTTTGGGAGTCATTCACCCCCGAGAAGAGCAAGCATCTGGTCCAAAAAGAGCCAGCAGGGAAGAAGGGCAAACGTGAATACTGGAATAGCATCACCCCACTTATGCCACAGGCACTCACCTGGGTGAGCATAGTGCCTGTGGAGGGACCCACAGTGAGAATAGGAGAGAATCCCTCCTGCTGAAAGTGTTTGAAATGAGGTTAGACAGAACACTGGGATCAGAGTAAGTTTTGCCTTTGACTTTAATGGGATTGCAATTCGTTCTTAAGTCAGGTAGCCATCCTTAAGGTGAGTAAACAGTGGCTTGTGTAGTTGGGAAAGCTGGGATAAAATAAGAAAGGGGGGTCTGTTTATAGTGCTTTAAGTGCTCAATTCTCACTCCCTGTGTGAACAAGTAGAAAGTCTACCTTTCACCTAAAGCATGCTAGAAGTGCCCACACATGGAATGAGCACATGGAAACAATTGGTTAATTGAGATGCAGCCTGTGTGTCAGTAAGATTGTCTGCACAAGCCTCAGAGGGGCACACCATCAAGAAGAGCCAGAAATGAGTGGGAGCATAGGGCATTAAGGAGACCATTGCTGTGTGAAAAGTGCTCTGAGAAATGAGTGCAGTACAACCCCTCTGTCGCAGTAGAGGAGGCTCAGATGTGTGTTTGCAAGCTGACTTGTGACCCCAGCTGTAAGCAGAGTCCAACAGCTGCAGCAAATTTCTAAATCATTCTTGGCTAATGCTGACATCAAATTATCTAAATACCTTTTTTGAGGTTATTGTTTGTCATAGGGACATGACAAACATAAGTCTTTATGCCTTCTGCTCTATTCCCTTGAGCTCTATCTGTCGTAATTTTAAAATAATACACTATTTCTTTGACATCTGAGCTGTTCCCCTCATTACATAATTTTATTTTTTCCCCTCTGATAAGTCAACTCCCAATTAATCCAGAAGGCTGAATTTGTGACTTTGCAGATGCCAACAGAGTCAGTGCCTGGGATATCGTCACAGGCATGAAATAGCAACTCTCTGGGGAGATCAAAAAGAAGCCAGGATGCAAGAGAATGCTGCCATAATTATCTGCAAGAGGGTTAGCTCAATGTCACTGCAGCAAATTCCTTGTGGTTACTGAGGACTGTCTCTCGGTACCAGAGAGCAGCCCTGTCCCTGAATATCTGCTAAAGAACATCAATAAAAACATTAAAAACAGATTAAAAACAAAACCCAAAACACTTAATGCTCTTAAGTCTTTGATTGTTTTGTTATGACAACATACCATGGCAGTTTTCTCTTGGATGAATATTTCCCTCTGGAAAAGTAGAGCAGAGCATTTGAGAGAATTTTCCTGCTAGTTGCAAGGAAATTATTTCTCTGATATCTGTGCAGCTCTGCCTCCACATGCTGCTGAAAGTTGCTGGTTTTAAGTTGATCTTTCATAGGAACCTGATAGAAAAATGTGATGCTGATGATTTGAGTTGCTCAATGTCCTCTGATGCTCACTGCACTGATGAGTGCAGTGGAAGTAGAAGTGTCTGGGCTGGACCTGCTGTAATCTGTTTTTACCAGGGTTCACAGTCACTCATGCCTCTCTGGGCTGCAGAGCTGCCAGAACCATCATTGCAAATTCCAAAGCTGCTCAGTCCCCGCTGTGGAGTTTCCAGATGCTGCTCAGGGCTTGGAAGATTCCAGCTCCAATTTTATCCAAATGCTAGCAACTCACCACACATTTGTGTGAGCTTGACTGAAGAAAGTCAGGAGAGGACTCTGAAAGCAATTCAGCTGTTTCTTGCTCCAAGCTGTGCTGGGGAGATAACATCGCCAGAGAGGGCCTGAGATGCCCTCTCGTGCATGGTCATTTTGCATTTCTTTGGAAGGTCTGTGTGCGTGATGGAGCTGCACAGCTTCTGGGCTGTGCCACTGAGAGGACTGATTGCTCAGTAGAGGCCAGCACTAAACGAGGAACCAGCAACTCCTCATTCTGGACGAGGGCTGGCTCAAGGGAAGGCATTTGCACCCGTGTGGATGCAAGGGCTACACCAGGCTGGCAGTGTCTATGCCAGGACATGCAGGACACAAACACTGTCATGCTCCTGTGGGCACTACAAAGCTTCAAGGGAAAAGCCTTTCTCGTCTCTCTGTCAAGCATGGAGTAGCCTTCTTGCTGTCTGCTGGGATGGGTATGGTATGGCACCTTCAAAGCCTGCAGGACTCCCTGTCTGGATTGGGATTTAAAGGAAAACACACTTGAGCTTCCAGCACCATCTCTAGAAATTTGTTTATGAACAGCATTTGTCCCCAGATTTCTCAGTTTCTATCCAGCCTGTGAATTGTCAGAATGCTAGAGAGCACTCCTATCTTTACAAATAGGGACCAGAAATTTTTACTTGTTTCTAATATGTCCCTTCATGAGGTGCTCAAGATGGGCAGCAGCTTTTTGGCTGTTAGACCACCAGCCCAGCCATAATCAGTATGTTTTATGTTTCTCCATGGGCTCCTGGCCACCTGTATGATGTCCATCTGCTGAACTGGGCAGGATGCCTACTAGTACTGCCCTCCAGATCATTGGAATGAGGCATGGGTTTCCAGGAGGCGATGATGTTCCTGCAGGACAGTTTGCATTAGGGTGACAAATGCTGCTGTTCCTTCTGCGTAGAGTCTCTCTCATGCACCGGTCTCATGGCAGTGCTGTTTGCTTCTTGTTACTTTAAGGCATTTGGGGACATTTATTCAGAAGAATTGCAAATGTTGTGGCAATTATAGCAAATGAATATTCAGACACAGTCTCTGGCCCTCTGAGACTGAGGAATTCTAATGTATTCATCCTGAGCTGCATGGGGCTTTTCTAGGAATGGTAAATTTGCTGGAAAATGCAGGTTTAGAATAACCACAACTATTTGCCTGAAGTAAAATTTGTGGACTAGTTCTAAGTGGGAAAGGACATGGTGCTTCAGGAGTGACAGTGAGCGTACCTCTGGCCTGTCCTCAGGCAAGGTGCGAGGACCCCACAACATCCAGCTGTTTGCTCAACACCCCTTTACTGTGGGAGGAATTTTGAGCCTGCAATGCCCAGTGACTGAATGGAGACTGAAAGCCTGCTGTTGGCCTTAGGACCTTTCAGAAATGATTAGGGATATTAGAACAATGTTTGGGTACTGGAGGTCTGAGCACTTAGGTGAATATTGAAAGTATTAAGCTTGAAGTTTCTTTTTTAATTGGTTTTACCTCCCTCACTGACAGTGTCCTGATGGAAACAAAATAGGCTTAGTAGGATGGAGCCAACTCATGTACCTGGTAATCTGCAGATTGTTCTGCTACTCCTTGGGAAGAGAGGCCACTAAAGTTTGTTTTGGGGAACAGTCACAGGTCTGATAGTGATGGAGGGAGAGGCCCACATGAAGAGGTACAGGCAGACAATGAATTTCTGACGAGGCACCTTGATCTTGGCGGGCCTTCTACACTAAACTGTGTCCTGGCTGGTTCTAGAAAAGAATGCCAAATACAGGAAGTTATGAAATTATTGGGGTTTATTTTGTAGGTTTGGGTTGAATTGATGTGTTGCTTGGAAGCCAGTGGCTCTCTCCATTAGCAAACAGCACCATGCAGTAGGAGCAGATCTGCAGAACGAAGAAGCAGTGAAGACCCAGACAGACTTCAGATTTGAAGCCCACTTCATTCTAATACCACGTGCAGGAAGTTTTGCTAGAACCTTGTAGCAAATCAAGAGACTGACTATTTAATATTAAAAATATCAATAAACCTTTCAATTTATCAAGAATATGTCAAGGTTTTTTTTTTGCCAAAACAAAGACTACAAAAAGACCTGGCATATATTATGAGATGTTTCAATGGTGTTGAAGCTGTTTGGGGTTTTTTGTTTCCAATCATTTCAGCTGAAATTTTGTTTAATGATTCTTGAGGTCATCTGGCATTCTATTTAAACCTGTTTGTGTCATTCTTGTTATCGTTTCAACGAGGTTTATACATAAAATTGATCTCTTTATAACCATTTAAAAACATATTATTATACCTATTTCTGCCTGCACAACAGAAAGGAAAAAAATTCCAGTGCTGCTGGCTTAACTTTCTTGTTCTGAGTCTTCTAGTGTGTGACTAGGGAATTAGTCATGACACATCTGCCTTGCCTGTAGGAAACAGGGAGAGGAGGCAGCAACATGGGCATTTGGGAGCTGAGGAAAAAATTAGGGATCACACGCAGGGGAACAGCCTAGCTGCAATGAAAGGAGTGCATGACGCTTGTGCAAAAGTGGTTTTTAGTGTAGTAAGCTTCACACTCAAGGATTTGGATATTGTCGAGTGATAGAGGTGGGAGGAAATGTATGGCAAGGAAAGTTTATCGTCCATGATACTGGTTGTGGAGTAGTTTGTCACTCAAATATCAGGAGTAAAACATCTGTCATGAAATAGCTATTGACAACTAAACAAATTGTAATGTACTGTTTTCATATCAAAGAAATAATCTGTACATATACCTTGCCCTCCTAATCTAACTTGGATTTTTATTTTAGTCCACCTTTAAGAAACAAGAACAACACAGATTTGAATATTTCTTTTATAGATTCCCATACCTGAAAAATCTAAGTTGTTCTTTGGACAGAAAAATATTGCTAAAAAGGATTGAGTCTTATGGAATGTTTTCATCTTTTTTTAAAAAAGATAAAATAAGAAAGGTTTGGGAGTTAGCAGGATACCAGATAGTTTTCAACTGTTTATTCAGATGTCTGTTTTCAAATGAGAGGCAGTGCCAGACAGAGAGAAAATTGTCTGGACTTCCTCTGGGCTCAAAAGAGGTGTGCAGTGAATTGTAAATATGGGTATGAAGAGCAGCCCTCATGAAATGTCTGGGAAAACCTGTGTGTGATCAACTCATTTTTCCTTGTGATTTTCCAGGTTCCAGAATCTGCTTTGGTCCCGAAAAGCCTTTGTGGAAAGTGTGAAAGTCTATAACCACAGCTACATCTACATGCCAGCCTTCTCCATGAAAACAGGGACAGGACCCTCCCTCCGTGTCTACTACACTCTGGAAGATTTTGGTGCCAAGCAGGCAGTGCTTTTTGCCAACCCCAACTTCCTGCGGGACATTGGCAAGTTCTGGAAGAGCAAAGGTATTCACGCCAAGCGCCTTTCCACGGGTCTTTTCCTGGTCAGCGCTGCCCTTGGTCTGTGTGAGGAAGTAACAATTTATGGCTTCTGGCCGTTCTCGGTGGACCTGCATGGGAAGTTTATAAGCCATCATTACTATGACAATGTCCTCCCTGACTCCGGATTCCACGCCATGCCGGAAGAATTTCTACAGCTTTGGTTTCTTCATAAAAATGGTGTACTGAGAATGCAGCTAGAACCATGTGAGGACCCTCTAATCCAGCCTTCAGCCTGAGGATCATAGAAGTCAATTTGGGAGATCAAATAGTTTTTCATTTCCATGCTCTCCAACAGAGAGTTCTGTTTCATGTTGATTGTTTTTAAAGGGATCTGCATGGACCATAAAAATGCTACTTGAAGGCCAAATGGAATATGTCCTTATTGTTTAGTGCTTTATGGAACTGGGAGGGGATGAAATGTTTCTCTTCATCTAGTCCCTTCAGCAGCAGTGGGAAAACAATGCCAGAAGCAGCACAGCTGAACTTTCCAGAGACATTTTTAAGTGACAAGTGTAAAAAGGGCATTAAGACTCAGAGAGTCACCGGGCCACTCATAACCTTTTACTGACAGTGCCAAATATGACTGTCTGTTCCAAATTCCATTTCATTCCAGATCAGCACCCTGTAGAACTTTCCTTTTTCCTTGCTTTTTTCCTCTGTTTGTGTGTGTGTAGGACAGTGTGTGTCTGTCATTGACTCTTTGTTTCTTTTCCTTTTATTCATTTTTTTTTTTATGTGTTGCCCCACACTCACCCCCCGAGGAAGGAAAAGGAAGGGCTTAAAAGCCCAAGGAGCTGAATATACCATCAGCTTCTCTGAAGACTCTTGGGAGAGTGAAGGTGCTAAGAATCTGGTTAGAATGTCATAGGAATGCCTTGCTACTGGGGATAGATAGACCTATGTGTTGTAGGTTTTGTCATGATAGTTCAGGTCATTGCACTTACAGCTGTGCCAGTGCTGTACTGTGGGCAAGAGCTGATTCAGGCAAATTGATCTGAAAACAAAGCATCTTACAAGCAGCCTGATTCAGTGACACGCTGCAAGATTTCCATAGTGACTCTCATAGCAGGGATTGTTCCTGACCTGTTTTGCTGTCCAGCCTTAGGGATTAATCCTATATTCATTTGGGCTTCAGATATTCATGGACTGTTAAGGGTATTTGAGCAGTTCAGTGGAATGCAGAATGAGGTTCTTCATGTACTTATAGCAGGAAAATTGCAGAAATGAATGTAAGTGTGATTTAAAATTAGTTGAAACTTCTAAAATAGTTTCTCTGCATGTGACTTACTCTTCTCCTTGGATTGTAACGTTAGCCTTAAAGACTTGTACTTCTCACGAGATTGTCTCTGCTTAAAGAGAGTCTGGGAAATAAAACAGCCTTTGGGAGCACTGAAAAACTGCGCAGACAGCAAGAAAAGGGAAAGAAGATGTAAGGCAGCCCTGCTTGCAATGGTGAATTCTGTCTGTGTGCACAGTGCCTGAAGGACTGTTTTATTTTGGGTTATTACTTGGGCAGCAGATGGTCCTCTCACTGTGGAAATGAGGAATTGTTTTGTTTGTTTTCTTTGGTTTAGCACTGGAGGACAAGAGGAGAATCCCAGCTCAGTCTGTGGGACAATTTAAGCTACAAAATGTTACCACCATTAACTTGAAAAATCCACATCAGTGTTCTCTTATCTTATTACTGAAAATCTAGTCAAGGTGTTGGAACAACAAAACTGTCATCAACTTTCCTCAACAACTTCCTGTGCTGTTCTAGTGCCAAAGTTCTAGTATTTTGAGGGATCTGTCTTCTGAAGTGTTGGTAAAGTCTCTCCTTGCAGACTACTAGCTGCAAGTTCTTATAAATAATTTTTTAAAAAAGCAAAATCCATGGCTCTTCTTTAAATATGACTAGTTCAACTCTGAGTAGGAAACTGGAGAAAAAATAGTCATGTGTTTCTTTTTAAACCTATCTTTCGTAATAAAAATTTTCTTTTGGAATATGGATATTTCAAGCATTAAGTGGACACTGTTTCATAGGATTACATGGCAATGCTAAAGGGTAATGTGGAGGTTTTGAAGTGTTCTAGTTATTGTTCTGATAGAATCTGAATGTACCTCATAGCCCGTGTTATCTTTATCAATGTTTTCATTAAAAGTACAGGCAGCACACTGATGGAACATCACTTGATAATTCATTCTGTTTCATTAGTGCATTATCTATGATGTGGGGAACTTGGTAAGGAAGGATTTGAAAGTAAAATATATTCCTTGCTAGTTGTTATGGCAGAATTTGACTGAGCTGCCTTTCTTGGAGACAAAGAGGTGCCTGTATGGTTTTTTTTAAAATTGGATGCATCAAGTTTGCGCTTTTTAGTGCTTTATGGATTACATTATCTATGAAAACAACAGTTGGAATATAATGTGCTAAAAATGGCACTTCAGCAGGATGCCAACATTTCCTTGAGAGTGGGAGGGAACAAGCAGAGTAGAGGGTAACTGCCTCTTTGCTGGTCACTTTTAGTATTTTTACCAGTACTTAGGAATTCACTTCTGAACCTCTCTTAGAGCTCTCCAACCCCTTGGTAATTATTTGTTCCATGTGTTGGGAAAATAACTGGATTAGAAGAACAAGTGTTTTTGTAGGAAAATTCTGTCCAGTGTTTCATAAGGTCTGGCTTTATCATGTTCAACTGGTGCCCTGGGTGTCTGGAGGTGCTGTATTCCCCACCTCTGTAAGACTGAACCTGAGGCCTTTGTGAGTCACTTCCGGTGTCTGCAGTCCTGATGTTTGCTAGGAGATAGCTTCCAAGAGAGAAACCTAGACTGTGTGTGATGTGTGGCTGATATTGGAGAAATCTATAATTCTGGCTCTATTCACATTTACGTGTAGGGAGTATAACTGGCACATACAGTACAAAGGCAACCACATTTGATGAGGAAATCATGGCTTCAAGGGTAAAGGGTAATTTTCTATAACTTCCAGAAAACTGGCAGTTGAGAAAAGGAGGGAAACAAAAATAAACGCCGCTTTTGAGAGGCAAAATCTGTTTTAGCTGACTTGTCAGTCCATGGAAACACTGGCCAGCAACCAGCCAGGTAAGAAAGGATGCAGGAGAACACTACAAGTCTTTCATGACAAGAGCAGTCAAAAAGACAAAACCAAGCAGCTGGGAACATAAGAATGGCTGTTACCTGACAGAAATGTTGGAGTGAAGGCTCTCTGTCCATGTGGAGTGTGGAGCTTGCCTTGTGGATGTCTCAGAGGAGGGCAATCCATGTGTAGGATCGCTGATATGAGATATGGCATTGCATGGAAGGTCCTAAGAATTTATCCACCTTCAGTTGGGAGGTCGTTACTTGTGTTGCTATATTTTTAGTGAAGTCTTTTAAAATCTTTATATTTATTAGTGAAATTCCCTCCTGCAGCACCTCTATTTCCACTGCCAGTCTCTGAATTTCTCTGATAGTGTACCTAAAGCTGCACAAATCTGCCAGGTTGAAAGCTCCTGCAGTTCATCTTCAATAAAAACTGGTTCAGACTGGCCAAATGATTTGTTAATATTCACAGTTATTAATTTTAT
Organism: Cinnycerthia olivascens; assembly: GCA_035048155.1. Classification (NCBI taxonomy): domain Eukaryota; kingdom Metazoa; phylum Chordata; class Aves; order Passeriformes; family Certhiidae; genus Cinnycerthia; species Cinnycerthia olivascens. The sequence goes on from JAWWMU010000054.1 coordinate 61,216,980, forward strand.
CACAGAGCTGACAAGGGACAAAATTGCTGGAATATTGCCCTGCTTGCATAGGAATCATTGTCCCATGTTTGTGAGTAGAATAAATTAAATACCTTTCCAAGAAAGGTATGCACTGAAATTCCTCTTGATACAATCTTCTTGGGGCTGTATATGTTCTTGAGAAAATCAAGACAAATTTTTGGAGTTGTGACAAAACTATGTAACACTTTCCCTCCTTGTTGAATAGGAAGCCTCTTGGAGCTCTTTCTAGATCAGACAAGGAGCCAGCAAAGCAAAATCCTAGAGAAGGGAGTGAGAGGTTTGCTCATGAGAATAAAAACATCTCTAATTTTGCCACAGACTCTGTTACACTGCTAAGAACTCTTGCTCATGAATGTTGTATTTTTATATTTTTGCTGGAATGAAGATAACAAGTTTGGTGTGAGGCAGCTACTAAAGTCAAAGGTCTAAGCCTCTGTTACAGCTGAAGTTTTACAGAATATGGAAATATTGCCTGTTTTTTTGACTTCACTACTTTCATCTTTTTGTTATTTTCCTCAAAATTCATGTTGTTATCTAGGCAGCTGAGTTAGCATCTCTGCTGCATGTCTGTGAGAGCTGAAACTAGGCAAAGCATCTGCTTTTTGAATCTCAGTGTCCTGAAATGTGGTAGTTATAGAAAACCATTCTTGGAAACAGCTTCATGAATACTAACTTAATATCATGATCACCCTTGCCTGTAATTAAGGTGAAAGGGAACTTTTGATCTATAAGTAAGGAACATGAAGGAGGTGATAGCAATCTAATCATTTGCTGCCTCTCTGACTCTTCTGCAGCTTAATAGATTAGTAAGTATTGGAAGAAGCTCAGGTTACAGAAAGGACAAGCTGTTCTTTTCCACCACTCTCATCAAAACACAGATACAAAATGAACTAACCAGCTGCTGTCTTGAATGATGGCCTCCTTCAAAAGCTCATATGGTAGAGTTTCCATTAGCTGATTCTTCCAAGTAAGGAAAATTCATCAGACTTTGTCCAGAAATGCCTATTCCTCATCTCCATGAATGTTTGAGGGGTATTCTGGGTACTGTAGCTGTCCTAATCTGCAGTGACCTCCTCTTAATGTGGACTTCTATTTCTTCCCCAAACCATCATCCTAAAGGATCTCTTTTCCGTCTTCTTCCAAATGACCATTCCCTTTGGGCATAGAAGTTTGATTTTTAAAAATCCAGCCATAAGGCAGGTAATATGTTTTGCTGTCTGAACAAGCTTTACTTTTAAACTGTTGATATATCCACCAATATAGTTCCAAATAAAAAATATGGCTTCAGCCAGGTGTTGGTAATTCCCTCACTGGAGAAGAGAAAGAGGATAGAAAGATGTGTTTTTCAAGGTGATTGTTGTAAAATAGTATCTGTTTCCTTGAATTCTCATATTTTATCTCTTGGAAACTATCATATGTTTGACTTCTTTGTAGTTTCTGAACAGAACAATTAGTAAAAGACTTAGAGTTCTTTTGGTTAAATATTAACAAACTCATTTCCATAAGTGGAATGCAAACAGCCAACAGTCTGCTTAACCTATCCTCCCTGGTTGATATTTTTTTGGCGGCAATAAGAATTTCAACAGCTACTCATTCCTCCCTAATTATTCGTTTTCATCAGTTTTTATTGCAGCAGACTGAGCCCTGGTGTATTCAGCCTCTTCAGCTTAATGCATGTACTTTAGAATAAATTTCACTCTGCTTTTCAGCTGTTATGGTGAGGGGGGAAAAAGTGTTGCTAGTTGAAAATGCTTGGTTCGATACAACCAGGAGAGTTGCACTGCCAGATTCAAGCTTCTTCTGGCCATTCTGAGCTCTCTGCAGGATTGTGAAAACACCCCAGTTGGGGCTGTGAGGCTCAGCTGTACAGGACACAGCAGGAGCTGGAGCTTTTTCCCTGGTGGAAAAGGCTGATTGTTCCTTGTGGTCACTGCTGTGGCTTTGCCTAGTGCCCACCAATGCTACTGTGATTGGTCTCAGGACCGGGGGATGCAGCTTCATGCCCTGCTTATGATCCCGGATAATTACAGGGCATGATAAGCCCTGTTCTGCTTCACAGTTAGGAGACCTTATGGTAGCTCATCCCTTTGGAGACCAGCCTGCTACTAGCAGCACTTGAAATCCCAGGCAGGTCTCAGAAAGGCCTATTAAAGCTGCATCTTAAGTTCTTGACTGCGTACTCCTCTGCTGTGGAGGGGGTCAGCTTTCTGCTGGGGTCAGTTTTCTGCTGAGTGAATATTTATCTGACCATGTGGAATTTACTGTGTTATTTGATGTCTTCACGTTCCAAGTTAAACCCTTTTTTCCCCCCCTTTATCCTGGATTTAACTCCTCTGAGTGAATCTAGAGTGAGTTTAAGAAAGCTAGACCACTAGTAATTGTCCTCTGGGTGTATGAATAGGATGGTGTTCAATAAAATACTGGAGTACCTTAGTTCCTTCTGATATCTAATTGTATATGCAATGAATTGTTTCAGTCAGATGGAACCCATAGCAGAGATGAATTGTATCATTTTCAGTTTATTGGAAGGGAACAATTACATAATTGTATTAAATTTCAAGCTGAAATCTTACCAGCAACTTAAGGAATCTTCCTTCTGCAAGAAGTTTTGTTATTGCATGATTATCTTGATAGTAAGTGAAAATTCTTCACTGAAAATAAATGCATAATCTGGAGTACTGAGACAGTAGTCAACAGACAGAGGCAGTAGTCAACTCACATGCTCGAACGAGTCCTGCCAGACATCTCCAAGAAAGATTTTGGTGTTCTGCAAAACTGCCATAATCAAAACTTATTTTCTCTTCTGTGCATGTGTTTTTATGGGAAATTCTTGAAATTATTTTTTTAATAATGCTTGAATGTTTTTTTTCCATGTGCTAAAAATAAACACTCCTTCGGGAACACAAGTTTTTTTTTGGGTTCCCATTGTATGCAGAGTAAAACTGCCAGAAGATGTCCAGTTTTCAGGAAAATGCTGGTTTGGAGTAGTCTAGCAGGACTTGTTTGAGCATGTGAGTTGACTACTGCCTCTTGAGCTGTAGAGTTTGGGCAGATGATACAGAGTGTGCTGCACTAACAGAAAAAAAAAAAGATATTTTAGCCACAGCTCTGCCTGCTTGATGTCTCCCACTGCTGAAGGATACTTTTTCTTTCTGTGAGGGCCCTTCAAGGACTCTGAGCCTACAGATCAATCATGTGTTGACTGGTTTTAAAGGCCTGGACTTTGTACTGCAAACTACAAGGCGCATGGAAATGCCTGAAAATTATGTCCTTTAATGTATTATCATTTGGTCACTGCATGGTTTGGCCTGTTACAAAACATACATGGAAATAATTTTATCTGAGTATCCAAAAGCCATCTTATCTGAGTATGAGATGTGCATATAGTAGGAGGTCACTGGAAGGTGACTGCCTGATGCTGGAGTGCAAAAACCACTGTGGTTTTATTTCTATCAATAATTAAATCCCCACTGAGGTAACGTTGGATTAGGTCAGCTTTTAGTGCTCTTGAAACTCCCACTCCATAAGCATTTCCAATAATTGATCCATGCAAAGGCAGAAACAGGAGATTTTTTTTCTTGTTCATGCATGTCACCTTGCACTGAAAAGGGAACAAAAAGTCAATCAGAGCTCTTACCCTTTTCAGCGGTCTCTGGAGACTCCCAAAAGAAAAGATAGGTGTACAGTTACATAAATATAAACAAAATAGCCTGAAATTCATAGCTCAGATTCTGGTTAGTATCTTGAAGAATTACTTTCAAATCATTTAGAGGAAAAAAAAGAGCAAACATTTTACATGTGAAAAATATCACCCTTTTTTTTTCTCCTAAGATGCTCTAATAACTGAAGAAACCATGTTAAACGCTATGTGAATTTTCCCTAGTTTCCAACTTATTCTGCACTTCTGTCTTTGTATTCAAGTCCATACTTCTGCTAAGCTTCCAATTCTGGATTGTCCTATGTGGTGTCCATAGACTTTAAAAAAAAAAAGAAATTATACTCCAAATGTAGTAAAAAAAACAAGAAAAAAAACCCAACAAGTTCAGGACAGACGTTCAGCTCTTCTGAAATCTGTTACTGTTTGTGTGCTGCCATTTAGTAGTGGTGGCCAAAGAAATAAACAAAGATCAGAAAGGAGATAAATGCACAAAAAGACACAGTATTTCTGGTAAAGGGATGGAACCATAGGTTTAAATACTTGGAATCCAAAGTTGTTAATAGATTTTAGGTCTTTATTCTTTTTCTTCTTTTTCCCTCAGTTCTTGTTGTACTAGGATGAAACTTGCTGTGTCCACAAGTTGCTTAAAATCTTTTCTACACTGCAGTGAACTTTCCTCTGACTCTAAACCTAAAACCTTAGCAGAGAGACAAAATTCACTTCAGATTTATCAATATTTGCAACATTTTACATCTTCCTAGTACTAATTACTCTATTAACTCGTAATTCAATGAAGTAGTGGAAACTACTACTTATCCTAGAGTTTTGAAGTCTTTCTTCCTGTGGTGATTTCTTTGTGAGGTAAATGGAGATTTCTTTTAGCTCAGATGCTATGAGAATTAATTAACTCATGCTTGGGAATTGAAGTGAAAAAAAGCCAGGAATTTTTTTAAAGTTTTCTGTTTTGATCAGTGAAACAAGCAAATTAACTACCCTTTTTATCTGAGTGAATTTATAATTTTGTGCTAAAATCCTCCCCTGTTGTTGGGAAGTACAATAGGATCATTACATTCAGGGAACACCTGGATTGCAGGAAAGGGAAAAGCTGTGCATTTTTAATGAGAAAAGAAGGTTTTTTCCTCTCTGCCACACCCTTCCATTTATAAACTAGATTCTCTGCTCTCTTTCACTGTTCTGACTCAATCAAATCAATAGAATCGCCTGGATTTTAACTACTTGACTGTTCTCAAACCTGAGGGAATTCATCCTATGAAAATTTTAAATTATTTTAAAGCACTGCCAGATTATTATACTTAGTCAAAGTATCATCATTCTGTAACCTGTTCTGTAATCTTTTTCCCAACAAGTATTGTTGGTTGCTTTTGTAAGGCAAATATCTCACTGCATTTCAAACTTCTGCCACATGAAGGCGTTACAGATTGAAATCAGATCCTGATCTATGTCATGTCCTTGTTTCATGGAAATGATCCATGAGTTACTCAATTTGTCAAGTGTATTGGATCAGCCAAGTGAAAATGAAAAAAGGATTTTTCTACACTGGGAAGCTTTATTATTCACTGACTGTAACTGGGAATTAGATATCCTCAGGTAATTTATTATTCTTGATGGATCTGATATCTGCGAGTGTTTCCACTCATCAAATAATTTTGTTAGATTTTATTTATGGAATGGGATGGTCTTTTCCCCCTTTGCTTTTTGACTGCAACTCTTCTGATAGTGTTTGCAAGGAAGAAATCCTTCTTTCTTCTCTTGTTTTTCAAAATGACAATTTATATCTAAGGCATTATTCTAATCTCAAATGCTTTTTTTTTTTAAAAAAGTTGATCGTACGCTTTTTTCTGTGTTGTGCACAATATTTTCTTTTCATAACAGTACTTATGTTTTCAGTGATGAAATCTCAACAAATTATCTTCGTCTTTGAAAACTGAAAGATTTTCTGACTTTCATAGACCTCAGTTTATGAAACTGTCAAGTGTCTTTGGCTTTTATCCTAAATTGAACATAGTCACATTTGGAATCTTCGGTGTATCTTAGTACACTCATACTCAATCAGGTGTCAATAAAATCTAAATATATTTCCAAAATAGCTTTCAACTTCAGTCAAAAACAAGGAGTTTTCCCCTTAATAAGGGCCTGTAACTGCCATGGTGATACTGATGCCTTAAAAAACCTAGAAAGAAAACAACACACTTTCGAGATAATGTTAGTATAGGAGGTAATGTAAAGGCTGGTCTTTATTGGAGGCCTCTAGGGGCAGACATGGAAAATGCCAGCAAAATTCCCACCCCCTGGGGTGAATACAGTTTTATACATTTAGCAAATCAGCATAATTGACAAAAATCACCAATTAGAGACATAAATAGTGAGGCAATTTCCCCCAGTTCAATCCTCTCTAAATCCTTGAATCTTGTTGTCCCCCTCCCAGCCCCCCTTTAGATAGAAACTAAACTCTGTATGAAAATACATCTTGAATAGCTGGTCTCACCCTTGGTTCCTAGGGAAGATAGGATAGGGGCCAAGGAATAAATTTTGTTTTTCTGCTTATCAAGGCAGGGAAAAATACTGGGGAAACTAGCTAGAATGCAATAATTGGCTCAGAACTACAAATAGATATGTAAAGAATACAAAGAATATATACAAATAAAAATGGCAAAAATCAATTTGGCATAATTTCCCCCCATTTTTAGAGACTAACAAGACTCTACCTTGTCTAATCTCTACTCCATATTTAACCACACTACTGTATCATACGACCAGCTATTATTTAAAGAGTAACTACAGATATAAGTAGTTTGAACAGTTCCTTTTATCCATGCCTATTTCCATAACCATGAGGTGAGAGTGTCAAAGATACATTCAAAGTTCAGTGGGCCTTTTGAATGCTACCTGATGTAGAATTTGAATTTGCTTTCAAATTTCAACCAAATCCTTAATTTCACTCTGATCTACATAAGGACAACAACTAGTGTTAATGATTTTGCAGCTAGCAGGAAACTGAGAGTCATTCTGTTTTGTAAAACTATACCAGACAAATCATGAACTCCTTCTGGTAAGGTCAAAACTGCATCTGAAATTTGCTTTCAGTATATTCAATAATCCTTACTGTGATCAAATATTATGTTTGGAATTACAGCCCCATGAGCACAGGCCTGATCTTTATCTAGGGGCAAAACTTACCAGACCTTATTTTCACATATTCAATACCACCCTGACCAGTTGTTCTTATGAAGAGCTTTTGGATACATTGTGGACTAAAACCACATAAAAATTTGGGGACCAAATCTGCCCATGGTTACCAACTGTGCATATAACAGGCATGAAAGAACCATTTCAATCACATAATCCTGATTTGCATTAGTATCTGTTTTACAGTTGTTTCAGGAGAGAGGTCTCTTAACTTTGGAGCTGTGAATTCAGTGCTCCCTGCCAGCAACCCTGGCTTGAGTGAGAGTAGTCAGGACTTAGAATGGTCCTCTCCACTTAGTTTGCAAGGGTAGCTGTCCTACCATTTAACATAGACCCAGTCTCCAGACTGGAACAGATGGGCAGATGTGTCCAGTCCTGTTGGTCTAGGTAACATGATGAATACCTGGACCTTCTGCAAAGTGGAACTTAAAGTTAACCCTAACCTTAAACTCAAATAATAAAAAAAAATCAGTATCAATACAAGTATTTTTTAATTTTAATTTTATGTCTCATGGAAGTTACAAGGACTTCTAAACTTTGTTTCTTACACATACCAGACACTTGGCTTTAATCTGTGTTAATGCTGTTTCCATCTATTTCTGAAAGCTCCAGAGAAAAGCAAGCAAGCAAAGACACCAAGGAAATGAAAGGTGCTGTGGTATTTTTCTAGAGTAGTACATTGCTCTCATAAAGAACTGTGAAATGTAGCATGTGGATGATGATGAATGTAAAAATATGCATGTGTTTTTATTTGAATGTTGTGTCACTGAGATGGATTACTAGTATGAGCTCTGTAGTGTAAAAATACTGAGAGGAGAGGAGAGGAGAGGAGAGGAGAGGAGAGGAGAGGAGAGGAGAGGAGAGGAGAGGAGAGGAGAGGAGAGG
>JAWWMU010000054.1:61253881-61265721 GCA_035048155.1 Cinnycerthia olivascens
ATTCAGCAGGCTAAGTCACACCCGGGACCCCCCATTGGTCTACCCTTAACCCTTTCCCTTTTCCCCACCTCCCCTTATAAACCAGTGCACAAGTCCTGCTCCTTGCTTTGCCCGGCTGACACTCGGAGGTGGGGTGGGGTGCCGCCCTGACTCCAAATAAACTCGTTAAGCCATCCCTGGTCAGAGCCCTCCTTTTATCTTTGCTATTGTCGCTGCATTTGCATTCAAGATACGCGTCCTTGGGATTCCGGGACAGTTTGCCCTCAGGACAGGTGAACTGAGCCGAGGTTTACCACAGCTTTCAGGGCTGGCCGGCAGGTTATATAGTGGCAGGCAGCTACAAGCGGAGCTGCAAACGCACGCGCCAGCCTTTATATTTGGCGCTCCAACACTTCTGCCGCTATACCTGTTCAATATTGTTCAATAGCAATTCACTCTTTCAACTAAATGCAAATGCCACACCAAGAATAGGCTGGTAAAACCTGTCAGGAGCTGAAGTCCATAAGTTGTCACCTTACACGAATGCACTTTTCTTCAAAGGGGCAGTAAAAAAGTCATGAAAGTGCTTGTACAACAATAAGGAAGATGGTGTAGGAGCTGAGTTAGCTGACAACAGATTTAACCTCCTACTGTGCCGGACAAGGATTTCTCAAGTGAAGAGGATTGTCAAATAAAAGTTCCTTTGTAATGTACAGGAGATTCAGTAATTGCTGCAGCTCTTCAGCCTCTCAGACAGAGGTCATTGGAACCAATAATCCAGCCCCAAAATACTATTGTATGTACTCTGGCGACTGAATACACCCTTTGTCAACACAGTGATGTGTAAACATTTAACACTGGTGTTCACCTTCTAAATGGGCTGAGAGCCTGCACTTCAGTACTAAATGATTTCTTGTTCTGACTTGGACACTGCTCCTTGTCTGGCACAGCTTGCCCAGGAGGTCTGGCTGAGGATTTGGGATTCCCTCAGCCTCAGTCAGAGTTCCTTAGGAATAGTGCACATATGGTTAAAGCCAGGCACTGGTGTCAGTGATGGGAATGTGGGAGCAGAAGGAAAAGGGGCCTAATGACTAAATAAAAAACTTGATTTTCTTTGGATCTTTGGAGTTAAACTTTTCCAGATGCTGCCTCCTTTTCCAGGCTGCCAGGGGGAATTTCTACCTAACACAAAACAGGAAAATGTAGCCTTTGGTACACAATGAGAAAGGTTGCCTTACACTGTTGCCACCAAGAGGCTGCAGCAGAGAAGAGCATTCATTCCTGCCTTAGAGCAATGTGTAAATCAGAGCTGGGGTTTCAAAATCCTAGGATTTTCCACATGGCTCATATCATGGGAGAGAAACACAAGACTAGTGCAAAGGGAATTCTAAATGTCACAACTATATAACACATGCAGCTATTATTTTATTCTATGAGAAAAAATCTCTGAAATGTCAACATGCTTGCATGCAGGTTTCCACATTGGTCCTTTCAGGAATGCCAAGAGGAAGGCAGAATTAGGAAAACTGTTCAGTAGATTCCTGTGGCAACAGCAACTAAGTACCAGTTACTTACTTCCTCCACGCTGACCTGGTGGGATGAGGTGAGAAGAATAAAAAAGTAAGCAGAAGTAAGAACAGTTTAATAGCTGGAACAAAGTAAAATATAATTATTATTACTATTATTATAGTAAGGAAAAGGACAGAAAGAGAGGAATAAAACCTAAGAGAGGAATAAACGCCACTCCCCACTGAGTGATGCCCAGCCCATTCTCAGGTAGCTCATGAACCAGTTTGGTTCATCTGTCCCAATTTTTCGTATTCCTACTCACTGATAAACCATGGGAAAATGGGTAATCCTTGATTTAGGGTAAGCACTACCTCACAACAACCAAAGTATCACTGTGTTATCAATGTTGTTCCCATTCTAAATCCAAACCCCAGAACTGCCCTAGCTCCTAGGAAGAAAACTCTCTCCATCCCAGCTGAAACTAGGACACAGATTCCTCTTGGTGTTGCTCTGTATAATAGTAGGACATGCTGCAGTGTCTCAAGATATTTATTGGAGGTTAGTGAGCCACTGTGCCTCAGACTACGAACTCTGGAATTTGCGTTATTTTAAGGGCCATGCTAAGCAACATTATTTTACCTTCTAGGCATCCATTCTCCAGCATTTCTCAGAATCTTGTTTAAATCCCTACAAAATAAATGTCCTCTGCTTTAACTCTTTAGTTAAAATGATGAGCAAAAGGATTAAACACATTGATAATAAACTAAGTTTGGGACAAAAATGTGGCTGAGAGTTGTCAGAGCAATAAATGTTTATCTAAACCTTCCTTTTTCTCAAGCATTTGTTAGCAAGAAATGCTGAAGCAGCTTCAAGAAGAGAAGCTGTGGGATGACCTAATTATGACCTTTCAGTACCTGAAGATATCCTACAGAATAGATGGAGAGAGACTATTTACAAGGGCCTGGAGTGACAGGACAAGGGAGAATGGCTTCAAACTGACAGAGAGTACATTTAGAATGGATATTGGGAAGAAATTATTCCCTGTGAGGTTGCCCAGAGAAGCTGTGGCTTCCCCAGTGTCCAAGGCCAGGTTGGATGGGGCTCTGAGCAACGTGATCTAATGGAACTAGGTGATCTTTAAGGTCCTTTCTAACCCAAACCATTCTATGATTCTCTGAAGTCTGTGGATTTCTTTCCCATCTATCTCATCTATGCAAATTTTTACAGGTTGTTTTTCAATGAACATTTCCCACAATTCTCCACTCACTGCTTCACATTGTGTTTGGGAAACAGTGTTCGAGTTCAGGTGTAGCATTTAGACAACATGGATTTTCTCTATGGATCAATCAGAAAGCTGAAAGAGGATGTGGAATTTATTGCAGAGGAAGGAATTTTGTAATGCCTTTTCAAGCTATAAATCTAACAGGCAGAAAGCTTTTTTTCAATCACTTTTGAAGGAGTCTCAGACTTTACGGTCCCCATGTCTTCATATTGGGAATTGTTTGGAACCTGTGACTGTTCTCTTGGATTTGTGAGGAGAACAAAGAAGCTGAGATTTTGCCAGATCTCAACTGCACAGGTCAAGAATATATATTTGGTGTAGTTCTGAAGGATTATTTTTCCAGCTTGTGGACTGCTTTATTAGTGTGATGGATGGCAGTGTGAGATTTGTGGATGAGATAATGTGAGAGAGCTGCCAACACTCTCTCATGAAGCATTTGGGTAATTTGGGAGCTGCTGCAATGACTAATGGACCTGCCATGCCCTGGAATAACATTTTTCTTGCTATTCACTAGCAAGACTACTGACATCTCTTAGTTTCTAGAGTGATTGCCATTTAATGTCTGTATTTCCTACTGTTGCCACAAGTTCCACTGTGTGGCATCTGACTCAGATCAAGCTTTATCCAAGGAGCATATTATGCAGGGAGAACACGTTACCAAGCTTTAGTCCATTTTGTGAAAGAGAGACAACCTTTTTCTTAAAGTAGTGCTTGGAAAGTTCACTAAAGAAATGGGACACTGGAATTCAATAGGACTTGTATGTCAGATTCCCTGTAGGTTCCTTTGAAATCCCAGCTTGAGTAACTTGGCAATAGGTAATAGGATTCTGTTTATTATAATCCAAACTTTTAGTGGCAGTTGGATCACTGGAAAGGCCCATGGTCAGTGCAAAAGCAAGCACAGGCCTCATTGCCACAAGCAGCCAGTTCAACTTAATTAACTAACCATATGCCCAAGAGCTTTCCCAGTAGGAATATTTGCTTCAATGGGGTTTTGTTTTAAGACTTCTGGGCAAGTCTGTAAAATAGGAATATTGTTTAATTTAGAGAGGTGTCATAAGGCTTAATTAATGTAGAACAGACACCTTCTGTGTTAGAAAAAACTGTAGAAGAATTCTACTTTTGGAATTTGTTTTCTATATGATCCAAATACTTTGTATAAATTGTAGGTTTTCTGTAGATGCTGTTATTTTTAATAACTTTGCATCGAACTGTTTCTAACTATATGATCAAAAAAGAACAAAGCTCCACTGTCAGGTGAATTTTTTCCTATTTTCCCCAAATCTTTAGGATTAATCTTTAGGATTAAGTGAATAACATTCTGAATGTTTTAGTTATGACAAAAAGCCCCAAATTAAATACAGTGGCAGAGAAATCCTGGCCATATATTTTATTGTTTTACAAACAAAAGGGTGAACCCAATGAACTTAAGGTGCTGCCAGTTTAAAACGAATTAAGTACAATTTTTCACAGAGCCTGCAGTTAAATTACTGCCTTCCCTATTATAGGATATTGGGAGGCCAAAATTCTGAAGCAGTTTATAAAAGGATCCAGACAAAGGCATACAAGAAAGCTCTGCAGGCAGCTATTAAACACAGCCACTGTACAATCCTAAATGACCCATTGCCAGAATTTGGGAATGTATGGTAGTGACAGGACTCTTCCTCACATGCCTTCCTTGTGAAGAGGGAATATTGGGTTATCTAGGCACTTTGATGGAGCTAGCACAGGAGATCACATACTCCTAGGACTTTTGTTTGCTGGAATAAAGCAGAAACAGCAGCAGGAGGTATGGGCATCTAAATAATTGGGGTATGGGCATCTAAAACTTATATCAATCAAGCAGGGCCATTCCTCTGTCCTCCCTTGCTCCCTCTCCTTCCAGGTCTCCCATAACTTTTGCTTAGAATTTAGGCACATATGCTATTTCCCAAACTGCAGGTACCTAAACTCCTCTGATGCTTTGGGTGTCAGATGTATTCATATACTCTGTCTCTATCTGCAAAGCAAGTGCTTTCTTTCTTTTCCAGTTTTGAAAGGTAAATATATTTTTAACACGCCAGAAGCACAGAGGCATTACAGTAATAACAGACAGATAAGTGCTTGATAAGAAGTAGCTGTGTAATAGGCTGCTCTGTTAAAGATCCCTGAAGTAAATCTCATGTGATGTTACAGCCATCTACCTCCTCTGGAGTCAGGCTGATGATCAGGGGCCTTTATTTCATATTTTCATCCCTTTTCAATTCCCATCTGAGTATCAAGTGTCTCCCTAGATCCTGCACCTCAAAGAAGTGTCCCCACTTATTCTCTGTGCAAGAAGAAAAATGCCAAACTCATGTTTTCTATGCAGTTCTTTGGCTGGATTCTCATACTCTGAGAACAACCACACGATGCCACTGCCGACTCACAAAAGAAGGAAATGCACCTCGCTTTGCCCTCAACCACCCCATGTGTTGCAGAGCCAAGCTGAAAATGTCACTGCTCTCCAATCCACTGTCAGGATAAAAAGATTTTGCTGATCTTCCCCTTTCACATACTCCTATTTGCACCACATCAAATGGGAACACGAACTGTTTTGCCCTAGGAAATCCTTTCACTCTTGTAGTGTCTGGCTACAAACTTGAAAACATCCGGCCATAAACAGAGCTCACAGAAGTGCCAGCTGAGAAAGGTCTTGCTGCCTGCAACTTCAGCTGCACCCAAAGAGCTAGCAAGCAGCACACCCCCTGGCATCTGCACTTTCCTTCTCAGCTTTATGTATCTCATCATAATCCTTCAGTCTCACAGAGTGAGGATCTAAATTGAACAGTGCCTGGGGACTTGAAAGTAGCCCAGCCAGTCATGTCATGGGCTAAGGAGATGCATCCACCTTCCTGTGTAATCAGGGCTCAGACCTGAGGTCTCAGAGTTGGTATCACCATAAGGCCAGGTGGCTATATGAGGATAGATGGGCTTGTTGTGGCCATGGCTGGCAAATATTTCAAGCCTCAGAGCTTGACAGTGCCAGAGGTCCCACAGGCAGTGCCAGCAGTGCATATTGGGCCAAGGGAAGGTGATCCCCAACCAAAGGCAAGGACTGAGGTGAGCAAGGCAGTAACAACAAAGAGTTACCTGGAAGAGTCTGAAGAACCCTGATCATAAGTGTCTACGGTGGCATTCATCTTGAGGTAGCAACTGATACAAGATCTAGGTTTTCTCTAGAGCCCAGCAACTCCCTCACAGTATGGCAGCTTGTATCTCATATTCCCTTAGAGGTGAAAATTCAAAGCTGAGTAGGATGCTGGCATGCTTTGGAGATAAAAAAAAGGCTTGACCATGGGCTTGGAAAAAGAACATAAGCACTTGGCACAGATGAAAATACTTGGTGATACCATTTTTTTAAAAATAATTAATCAATTTGATCAACCAATTTTGATTTTAAGCTTGATCACAGCAGATAATAGACTTAAAACACTTCCAATCCCTGGAGAAAATGAGATAGGAATGTGTTATTTTGCTCTCTTTATTAGTGTCTAGTAGTGATCAGTTCTCTTTGGCTGTTCTTTGATAGGCTCTCATTTGCTCAGCTATGGCAGCCTGTGGCTTTCGTGCCTCTTTTTCTTCCTCTGCAGCAAGCAGCGTGTCTTCTAGCTCCCTGCTGCTACCCTGCAGTTCCTATTTGGCAGCATTAGTATCATACCCAGTGGCTGTGGGTTTATTCTGACATTAGAAGGGATTTAAAAATGTCCAAGGCCTCCTGCCAGAAAGCTATAAGGCTTTTCTTTACTGGCCCTATTGTTGTAGTATTTAATTCTAAAGATACGACATCCCTGTTGGCAGAGGCAGGGTTTTCTAAGCTGGATAGGGTGGCATGAGCTTCAACCTTACAAGTTATGGGACCAAGGAAGAACTTAGGCTATTGCAGAATGTATCTCTGTAAACTGACAATGACAATAGCTCATATTTTTGTTCTCAGCAGTAACACTTGTTTTTCTTATGGATACATTGTAATAGCTTGTGCAGGTGAGTTATCCCAAGGCCAATAGAGCCAAGACAATTCTGAGTTATCCAGCAATGCTTCCAGAAAAGGTGAATCCAGGAAGATACACAGACTGTTATCAAATACTTGTCCTACAGCACTAAGGTAATGGAAAGATGATTTTTTGTGATCACAATTATTTCTGAACCCTCTAAGCCATCATATCAAGCAACGAAAGGAGCCATGGCAAAAGCCAAACTGCTCTCCACACCTATGCTCAACTTTCTGACCATTTCAATTTGGTATTGTATGAGAACATGATTAATAAGACTGATGTTGCAGGTTTATTTTCTGTTGTGAGACAGGATTAAAAGGAAAGAAAGCAAAGCAGATTCAAACTTGAAAATATACAAAGAAAACTTTATTAACTTTTATTAATGAGCTAGTTTAGTACACAACAGTTTTTTCTTCATCTATTTCTGGAAACAAAAGGTTTTCTTACTATCTTTTTCATCTCTCTCATTTCTCTTTAAGTTTCTCATTAAATCACAGCAATATCTATTTATCTCAACTAGTAATATTTAACTCACAGTTGTACTAGAATTGCTACTTTCCTAATACATTTCTATAAGTCACAGAGAAAATAAAAAAAGTCTGATATATCAAATATATATCTTTACCATAGCTTTACAAAAGAATTTAAATCTAAGTTCAAAGCATTCTCTTCAATCCCTTTATCTAGAATTAAACTTCTTTACTGACCTTAAGAGTTAAGTTTTATCATTGATTGAAACAGCTTTTATAAAGTCTTACAATGCCGAAAGGTTAATTTGATCCGAGCTCTGCATCGAGAACGTAGCTTGCCATGCCTCTCTGCTGGCCATGTGGTTTTCTGTTAGTATCATGCGAATTGTGTTGGCTTGGCTCTGTTGAGGTGCTGAGACTAAGAAAACAAAACTGCAGCCGATGTTTTTGTCCTTTAACGTGCAGTGAAGTTGATTCAAGGTAGCTGAGCAGATGAAGTTCATTGTGAGCTGTGCTGAGGTGGCTGTGGCTGCCTGGCACTGTCCTGGCTGCTATGATCCCGGCCACGTGGCCACTCTCTATCTTGGGATTGCTCCTGGCCTCGGAGCCCCTCCTGGCCTCGAGGCCCGGTAGGCTCCCTGGTGAGCGGCTCGGCAGCCCTCTCACCACCCCTCTGGGAACAGGAAAATCTCAGCTGGGCCAGGGAGATCAGATCAGCCCAGGCCCGGCCACCCTGGGCCGAGTGGGCTGGCTCGGACCCCACTCGGCCCAGGCCCACTACCTCCTCCCAAGGCTGGATGTGAAGAGAGTTACCCTCGGCTTTTTTTTGTCTTAAGAATGTATTTTCACCAAAGCGTAGCAACTTTCTCATTGGCTGAATTGAAACAATGCCAACCTATGACAGTTTTCATCAACATTTTACTTTATTTTGTTGTTGTTGTTGCTGTTGTATTTGCTTCATTGGTGATAAATGGAGTATTTATAATTTGTGGTTTCCAGCTGAGATGAGAAGTTTTGGTGAAGAGGTACAATTTTGAAGAGCAGGTAAAGATGAAAGGAAAGAAATGTTCTTATTGCATGTTATTATTTGGAGGCTGTGATGAAGAAAGCAAGCTGCAGAAAGGCTTGGCTCCATATCTTCAAGGTGGATACCTCAATGACATGAAAACAATGAGAAATAGTTATCTGAGTTAGCTTACAGTGTCTTTGCAGATGAGAGCTGTTGTGGCAAGATAGGAATTGATTTAAATTCCCGAGTTCCAGTTCCTGCTCTCCTTTCTTGACTCTAAGTAGCATTTTCTTACAGACTTTGATTCTCAATCCTAATGAAACACTGCTGAGATCCCTAATATCTTGCAAAATGTTGGATTGCCGCTTTCCTTTGGATTTGTAAAATCCCCAGTCTGCCAGTGTATATGGGAGATTGTAGCCTGCTCCCTGAGGCTCTTTTCCTGTTAGCTGGAAGCAGCCAAAGGCCCACAGCCAGGGACTGGGGAACAGGAGGAACAGAGACTTTGTTGGAATTTAGGTTACTCAGCTGGGGCCCCAAAAGTCTGGTACGTACATACCCAGACACTGCTGCATATATGTATTCTCCTGTTTATGTTTCCCCTTTCTTTGCTGTGTAGTGGATGAAATGGGTACTGACTCATCCATACAATGTAGCAATGAGTGATTTATTTCTCTATTTCTGAGTTTGAGCTTCAGAGCAGCCAAGAGTATTGCTCCCATTTGACCTGTGTTGAATGACATGTATGAAAATTCCTATTTTTGAAGCTAGTTCCTAGTAGCTAAATGCATGGAAAATTAATTGTCTTTCTTGCTTTAGAATTTGTCTTTCCCCAGTGTGGATGAACTTCACTGAAATGAGGAAGCTGTTTGGACTGCAATCTTCTGTTGTTCCAGTTTTCTGAGCACCAGAAAATACTTAATTTTTAAATCCCTGGATATGCATTAATCTTTTCCTGTATGCTGTATGGGGTTCTTAAAATGCAAGGAAATTGCTCCTAATGCTAAATCACTTTAACATAGCTGCATAAGGTTAAATTCAGACTGAAGCACATTAATCCAAGCTAAGCAGTGTTTGTAAACCTTAGTGTAGATTCAGGTTTTGTCATGTCACGATTTTTACGTACAAAAGACCAGAGATTCTTGTCCCAGGTCTTGGAATTTAACCTGATTCGATAAACAGCAGATAGGGTGGGACAAGGCACTGATAAGTCCATGGACCCTAGGAAAGCGTTTTTTTTCTGTAAAGTATTTGCTACAGAGGCTCTGAGCTTCATGGAGAAGCTGTGCCTGTTGCCATGACCTTCGTGGTATTTGAAATTTTTAACAAGGTGATTCATATTGTGGAGAACTAAATCCCAGCTTTCACCAGAATTCTCGAGCTCACCTTCCTGCTGCTCCACTTGGGATAAAGGTGAAAGTTGTGGAACTAGATTGTTATAAAATATTTTATGGCTAACAGAATGGTGTGGGGGTTTTGTTTTTATTACATTAATTCCACAGAATTGTATTTTGACTTCTGTTCCATTTGCTGGAAAATACCCTCCTTAATTTCTTGGTTTAGAGATGCTCTTTTCAAATGGAGATGTGGCTACAGTAAGGCTTTTAAAGCTGCTAGGATTTGTGTCTTTCATGTTTGCTGAGAGCATCCTGAACATTTCCTGAACAACCATTGTGTTTATATTTCTTCCTTCTTTTTTCCCCTCCACCTCTTCTTCAGTCTATTCTGATTCTTAAGCTGCTTGAGGACCACCTCAGCTTTAAGGGGAGACCCAGACTATTGGAGTGGCTCCTTTTATAATTATCCAATTAACATTACAGCAGTGATACAAAGAACTTGTGTGAAATTATTTACTCTTTTTTCTCTTTCTCCAACTGAATTAACAATACCCTTCTCCAAAGTCTTGCAACTCCCACTGGTGATCAGGGCTTCTGTTGTTTTGCATCCTTGATGCTCCAGTGGTTGGCTATTAGGCTTTCCAGGTAAACTGCAGACTTTGCCTTCATGTATTAGCAAGATAAAGGCATTACTTATCAAGTTGCCTCTGCTCTGAGGAAGCACCACCAGCTTTAATTTAAAAGTTGCTATAGAGCTATCCTATATTTCAAGGAGTGCTGGGAAAACAGATCGTCAGCTATTTTTCTTGTGGGAAAAACTTGCTCTACATATTTCTGGAATGCCAGGAGTGGCTGTTGCTATAATAGAGAAATAACAGCTTTGTATTTCCTGTCAGATGGAAGACAAACAAACAAAACATTTTTATTTTTTTTCCCCCAGTGAAAAGATTTTAATATTTTCCTATGTGGTCTATCTAGGCCAAATGTCAGTTCTGGGAATTCTATTTCATCTGCCTCAGTGTTCGGAGGTTCCCTCATTCTACTGATGCTATTGGTCCTGCAGTGTGGTGGTACCCCAGGACAGGGTGATGAGGGACCTACTGCTGTGGGTAGTACTCAGAAATGCAAAAAGAAGGAAACCAGTCCAAAAAGCTGGAAATGTGCAAAGAGCAGGTGATGCTGAACTCAGAGCTCTCTGATGGATGATGCCTGCTTTTCTCAGTGAGTCAGTAGGATTTAGGCCTAATGGCAAATGGGATGAAGACTATCAGGTTACTCATCTGGGCTTCAGTCCTTCTACTTTTGACTGCCAGGGATACTGGATTTTAGTTCCCCATGTACTTCTATGCAACAAAGGAAGCAGTTATAAAGGGAATTAAGGAAAATATGTACATGACATGGTTATCTCTTGTAACTGAACTTCCAGGTCTAGGTCACCAGTGGTATCAGTTGGGAATTCTGTGAACAATTATCACTGTCCAGAAATTACTACTTTTACAGTGCCATAAGCTTGCAGAGAGACATTCTGTGCTCTGAAGGATTTTCCTCTCAAGAATGTATGTAGTGAGATCCTGGCTATGCAGATTAGGAATTTTGATTAATGGGGTGAGTTTTTCATCTGTTAGTGCAATTTTCAATGTGAAGGAATACTTGGGCAAGTGACAGGCTATGGGAATGTTCCCTGGAGGAGTGATCCAATACTTGTGCTGAAGGTTGGATGGGTACTCCTCCTGCTCCTAGAACCTGGGTGTGAGCTTACTGCTTGTGAAGCGTGCAATGCGTTTGTTTTAGATTTTTTTTTTCTTCTTTCCATGACTTCCATTGAAGCATTTATCTATTTGAAAGAGAATAGAAGAGCTTGTTATTCTTTATTATTATTTTATATGTAGCAATCACTAGGGGTATGAATCCCTGTTCCTGCATAGTAACTCACAGTTACTTACAGTTACTTACATTATAAAGAATAAATCGTCAGCTGCTGGTGAATCAGATTATCTACTTCTGCTCCATCTGTGAGTTCTGTCACTAGACAACAGTAGTGAGTGCTGCAGCAGACATATAAACTGGAATGTAGTCTTTAGATTATCCTTGCTCACTGTGGATGATTTACTGCCATCCCCTCAGGCAATGTTACCCCATGTTATAAATGAGAAGCTTGACTAGGTAAATATTCAAGCAGTAATCAATTTATTAATTAATATGGTAAAATATGAGCAAACAGCGCTGGGTACAGTTTTCCCT
>JAWWMU010000054.1:61275489-61290285 GCA_035048155.1 Cinnycerthia olivascens
TCTGTTGCTAAGGGGTCTTTCGTCTGCCTTTGGTGGTCGTGGGAGGAAGGCTCATCATCTTCTTCAGTGACCTATGAGTGAACTCTACATTTGGTGAATTGCAAGCTTTCAGATCTACCTCTATGTCTCTTGTGCCTTACGCCTTATCTACTCAGTCTTATTTACGGTGTGCTTACTTAGCCAAACTTCTGCAGCCTTATCTTGTAGGCAGTGATACTCCCCCTTTCTTAGTAAGAAAGGTTTTAATGAACAAAGTTTAACCATTTTCTACAGGGAGAGGGTTTGATGAAGAAAGAGAAAAGCCCTGCAGAATTTAAGGTGAGGGTTGAGGAATTGCAAGTGATGGGACAAGGTGAGATCTCAGTTAATGCTACAGTACATGGAGGAAGTTCCAGGAGAGGTGCACCCCTCAGTGCATCATTTTGCTCCCCAAAAGGGGAAAGGCTCATGCTTATCAAATGAATAGTGTTCACCATCCCCTTTGGCCCTGGACAAAGCCCTGTTGGACTTACAGACATATTAGTATCTCTTATAGTTACGCTAATATTGGAACAAAATTTATATTTTTTTATGCTAAGGTTTAACGAGTAGTTTGTATAGGTATGATATTCTTACTTGTGCGTTTTGTAGGGCTAAGGTGCAAAGTCTGCAGCAGGTATTATGGCATTAAGTGAACCAACTGACAGGAGCAAGGTTTGGAATATGTACTAGATTTTTGTTCAGATTGCTACAATGCCCACCCTTAGAAAGATGAAAAGGTCTCTAGTATTTGTACTCTTTCCCCTGAAATTATTGACCTCAATTAACAATCAGAAATTTGTGTAAATAGACAATAAATTGAACAAAATGAAAATTCCCTAGGTTGAGGCTTTTGCCACTCATCTTGCTGGAGGACCTGAATACTCAAGTGAAAGACAAGAACAAAGGGTCAAAAGAAAGCATTTGAATAGGAGATCCTGGGTCCCAACTAAAGAACAAGAGAGCAAATGAGGCAAGAATGGTTATGTGGTTTATTACTTTGTCTAGACCATGTATTTCTTGACTAGACCCAGGAAAAGCAGTAGTCTTGCAAGGTCCATATGGCATTTTTGGGTGTGTACCTATGTGACTACACACCTAAGTTTATTATTATAATGCATCCAAAAAGGTAATGAAGCCAAACATATGGGGTTATGTGTCTGGGGTTGTAATGGAATAATTTCCAATATAGCCGGACAGTTGTGCCTGAGATTGTCTGGCCCTTGCTGCTTGACCAAATAGTGGCGCTGTGGTGTTTTCACCTCAGAGACACCCTTGGCTAGCTGGATGTTGCAGATGGGCTCTTGGAGGCAAGTCCAGGCATGCAAGAGCTCAGGTTTACCTTTGGCGGAGAGGCTTTAAGGCGAAGTTGAAGGAAAGGAGTCAGTTCGGATGGAGGGTTTCGATCCAGAGCTTTATTCCAGGCCCACAGGCCTCTGAATCCAGCAACAGCTCCAACAGAACTCCCAACTGCATGGTTTGCTCGCCTTTTTTACCCAGGGGGGAGAGGGGGAGGGAAGGAACACGGGGAACCACCAACCAGGTACTGGAGGGGGGAGGGGGGAGGGGGGCAAGTCTCAAGGGACAGAGGACACCTGGATGGCCAATGTTCCTCTAGGGGTGGGAAGCATCTTTTGAATTCTGCCAATCACTCTATGCCCTTCTGGAATGCCAGGATTGACACACAGCGCTCAGCAGGGGTCAGGATGTGGAAAGGAGGGATGATTGATGCATCTGGCAGGGAATTAGCAGGGAGGAACCTGGGGTATCTGCGGCAAACCATGACATCACACCACAATAGGGTTGGAGTGTGTTTAGGTCACTTAAGAGCTGGATCTGGGAAGTGATGCTAGTGTAGTAGTTCCCTCATTGGTCACCATTTTAATGGTGTGATACCTCAAAAAAAGAGATTATCTTTTGTCTAACTATAAACTTTTTCAACTTCCAATCAATGCATTTTGTAGAACTATTTGCTACTAGGTTAATTATCCATTTAGTATCACAGATCTCCTCTGTTGGAGATTGTTAGATCACTATCAGGTCTGCTAAAGTCCTTCTCTTTTGTGATGGAATGAGGACAGGCTTTCCAGTCCTCGAGTCACACGATTCATCCTAATACCATATTTTTGCTTCTTTGAAATGTGGTCACGGACAGATAAACTGCCAGCTTGTAAATGGGAAAGGGGAAAGTTGAAAGACCATGATCTTTGAGTCTTTTCATTTTTGCTATTGAATTTGTCTTTTCCTGAAGTCTGTATATTTGGAAAATACTAGACTTAAACTAAAAATATCCATGGTTCTTAGACTTGTGTCACACAATGCACGTATGTTTTTCTAGGAAGATTTTTAGAAGTAGGTAGGTTTTTCCTACAAGAATGAGGAGCTGTCTGGGTCTATTTAGTGCCTTAACACTTCCTGGTCCTTCACAGCACTTTAGCTGAATGTTTTTAGGATTTTTTTTAAATCAAATTGGCTGCATTCGGCAAAAAAAGTCAGTTTTTTGAGTCATCCCTTCCCCATCAGGAAATGCAGCCTCTCTTACTCACTAGCTGCATAGGCAGCATAAGCATTACTCCAAATAGGAAAGCAACTTACGCTGAATGCTTGAGGAAGCTGGTGTGAATTTTCCTTTCTGGGTATGGCTGCATGGAATGGTGCAGTGCTGTGTAAAGATATTCTTATTTCAATGCAGAGTCTCACTGAAGTCAATGTCTTTGTATTTACAGACTGTTTGAAACACCAGGTCCACAGCTTTAGCTGTTAAAAACATGAATATTCACTATAGCCTGGGTTGAAGCAAGATTAATATTTTTTATATGTGCACAATAATGCAGCTGGACTTCATTCTTCTGAATTCTTCTACATGTAAAAATTTCTCTGTCAATATGCACTACAACAGAAACGCACTGGAGCAACTGCAGAGCATGAAAATATTAGAAATACATCAAACAATACATTTCTATCCTAAAGCTTTAATACAATATGTGGTGTGTATTTGGAAAATGAGGTGTTGTGATTTAAGGCCTATCCTGCTTAAGTTAAATTGCTATGAGAAACAAGAAAAAGACTGAGAATGAAGAACTAAAACTGGCTTTTCTGAAGCTCTTCTGGGCTGGAATGATTATCAGCAATATGATACCTGGAGTAGGGAACTGCCAGGATCTGCCTTATTGGAGTTGAAGAACTTCACAAAAAATGTCTCATGAATGTCACAAAAGATTCATTTACTATTCTGATATATTGTCATGATTGTGTCTTAGATGCAAAAATCTTATTTGTTCTTTCCATTTCCTCTGCAGAGTTACTGTGGTGGGAGTAGGATCAGGCATTCATTAAATATTTTGTTCTATGCTCTGTCTGTCTGCACTTCCCTCTCTCATGCTCCCTTTAATCTTTCTAAACAATTTTCTCTCTTCTTGCATGAGTGACTAAAATAATCCTTTGAAGCAAACAGCTTTGACGTTTGGAAAAAAGAATTAAGAAACAAAAGAATGCCCTAATTAAAGAAAACATC
This sequence comes from Cinnycerthia olivascens, assembly GCA_035048155.1. Classification (NCBI taxonomy): domain Eukaryota; kingdom Metazoa; phylum Chordata; class Aves; order Passeriformes; family Certhiidae; genus Cinnycerthia; species Cinnycerthia olivascens. Next base: position 61,279,022 of record JAWWMU010000054.1, read on the forward strand.
AGTTAAAGCTCAAGAAGAAATCTAAGATTTTGATCAGTTTTTCATGTATGCCTGACAACTGCACAGCATTAGTAGAGGGGCTCATTAGAGGATGCTCACCCAAAGTCCATATGAAGGAGCAGAAACACTGGTGAGTGATATGCAAGACTGCTTTGTTGAGGAAAATTAAATATTTGCTACCCTTCATATAACACAGGTTGTGATCTACTATTCAAGAAAAGAGAACTCTACTATTCAGGAAAAGAGAACTTTTCTTCACAGTGGGGCTATTTAACGGTGTTTCAGAAGTGAAAGTGGGCTCAAAAGAGTATGTATGTTCTCCACTGTTGATTTCACTGAGAATCAAATCCTCTGGGTCCACGTGCTTGCCCATGGGTGTGCTTAATTGTACCTGCTGACTTAATATATGGCAAGATTAAGAGAAAGGTTTTTCAAGGCCATTTTCTTCTTTGTTCAAGTGTTTTGTTCTCCCAGTGTTATCTCTGTCGTAGGGGTAATACTGATACCTTGATGCTCACATGATGGTAGGTTGAGGAAGTTCTGAGAGTACAAACTTCAGCTTGTGTCTCCATGTTTTATGGCCATCTGCTACAAAATGCTGAATTTGGATGTTGTGAGAGCTGAGTCAGCGCTTCTGCACACTGGATTCCTCTAGTTCATTCTTCCAGCTGCGATGCCACTGTGGTAAGCAATTTTTTTTATTATGAAAATGATACACATTGTAATGAGATTTTGTAAAGGGTCTCTGCAGGGCTGGGGAGGATATCAGGGGCCAGCACTGCCTCAGCCAGACAGTTCACAGAATCCATAACAGTAGTGAGATACAGCTAAAAAATAAATAATTGTAGCATGCTCACCAGCCCTTTGAAAAGCTGTTGAAGTGGAATGATATAAATCACTTGCATTGTTTTACTCACTTTCCTTTTTTTGCTGAGTGAGGAATAATTTTCTGCAGTGAGGCTGTGTGCTGCTGAGGCTTTTTGCAGATACTTTCTTAATTAATGTAGTAGTTTTGGGAGAAAATGCTAGCAAGATGGGTGGAACTCACAGAAGCCCTGTGTTTCAGCCAATTTTGGGTGTGTCCACTTCCTGGAATGAATGGTCTTCTTTTAGTTATAGGGCTTCTTGCTCTGGGCCTGTGGGAAGTTAACTGCATCTTTAAAAATACAGCCACAAGCCTTCCTACTGGAAAGCTGCACACCCACAGGAGGCACACAGGCAGAAGGTGATAGCACGCTAGTAGTCCCAGGAGTTTAGTGCCTGCATTGATAATGTCCCTGCACAGGAGAAATAAATTTTGAGAAGTGATGGGTTGTGGAGATAGTACTATGATGTGAAGACTTTTCCTGCAAAAATCCATAGGCTTTATCCTTCGGTGTCTGTCATCAAACACCATCCCAGGGAACTGGGCAGCTTTTGCCTGGCTGCCTCAGGAGCTTCTCTTCAGATGTTGCTGACCTTGCCTGGCTTACACATGGTTGTAACACACTCTCCATGGACTGCAGAAGGAGCCTTCTCCGTGTGGAAAGACACTTGACGGTTGGCATTGGTGGACTCGCTGTCTTCCTGCTCCTTCAAGGGCACCTTGCAGAAATTGCACTGCTGGGTCTGAGTAAGGATCTTTTCCCCTGGGCAGAAAGATCTTTTTATGGACAATGTTTCTTTTTCTGAGGACAGCAGATGAGACAATTCCTGGTCATGAGACAACACAGTGCTTGTGCAAGTGGAACAGCTTCTATGCGCTTTGCAGTTATCATGGTGGTGCTCCAGAGATCTCCATAGCATAGTTGAAATGTGGATGCCTGTGTGGCAATTATTTTCTCACACACAAGTACAGCATAAATTAAATAAAGGTGCTTTCTGGAAAAAATGTGCTCTGAAGTCCTGGAATCCTGAACTTCTAAGAGAACAAGGAGGAGACTCTTTGTTACTTCTTCAGTCATCAGGCTTTTGCTGATAATTATTCTGGCACGCATAGCACACACACGTACACAATGACTGACCATAAATTTATGCAACGTCCTGAAAAAATGATGATTGTGCTGGTGTGTGATTCTCCAGCATCAGATAGATGTCCACTGTGACAGAAAATAAGATCTAATAGAGTAAATCTAGTTATAGTTTTGTAGCACACTCCTAGAACATTTACTGGCAGCAGATACGGTGATACCATTTTAGAGTTGACCCTTTTAATATCTTCCATCAGATCTGAAAAATAAGTCTGTTCCCAACAGATATTTGGGGCTTCTTGGCTGAAGCATCTTCCCAATCTTTTGACAAATTCAATGTCTCAACTCTCTGAATGTTCAAATTCAATGTCTTAACACCCACCACACCTAAAATACTGTCAAAGCAAGTGGCTTTCTTTCGAAATATCCTTTTTCCAAGTTTGGGATGCTGCAAATTCTTCTTCAGATGCATTAAGTCTAGTTGTGGGAGGATCTGATGATGTCCTCTCTTTTTATCTTCATCTCCAGCATATCAATTGTTCCTGCCCTGTAGCCTTGATGGCTGATCACCCCTGCACACACCCCTCTGGCCTGCCTATGGGTATTAATGAGACTAGAAAGGGAGCTTCTTGTGCTAGTGCTGGTCCTGGAAGCTGCCACAAGCATTGGCTGGAAAGTCAAGTCATATCACTGGATCACTGTAGTGATCAGAGAGTAACAAATATTGTTGCCATCTACTGACTAAGAATGACAGTTCTGTGGGACAGAGAGTATGTATTTTGATTGTCCTTGCTTTGTAGATTATCTCCATGCACAGAGAGAGTAGGAGGGTAAAGAGGTCTCTGAAAAAAGAAAGGATGCTCCTTCCATTAGGGAGCAATTGAATCTGGCCAAGGGGGAGAGATATTTGGATCCTGGGGTAAACCAGAGGAAGCAGCAGCAGAGTAACAATTTGCAGCACAGTGGGGAAATGAAAGGCTGCTGAGCAAAGCTGTGAGCACACTCCCAGCTCTGGTTACATAAGAGAAAATGTCTTAGAGAGCTGAGTGTGAATAGCTGCAACCCACCAAAAAGCCCTAAAAGACAGCTTGATAGCAATAGTCTGCTTTTCTAGGACACAATGGACAGGGAGACATTTGTTTATAAACCATCTTAAATTATCCCTTAGTCCAAGTGATTCCTAGACACTTGTCATCATCTGATCTAAAAAGTCAAGTGAGGTTTTTGGTGTAGGGAAGAATAAATTTGAACACCTTCTAGCTTGTCTTTGATGAACTCCCTGTGAAATAAAAGGTCAACAGATTTGTATAAAAGCTCGGTCTAGTCTGGGATTCCACAATCCAGTGATTTTCATAAAATGAATTAGCATTCTGACCGGATTGACAATAATTTTTAGTAGTAAATGACACTTTGTTCTTCTGTTACCAAAATTTTTGGAAAATAATGTGGCTGAATCATCAGGTCACCATAAAGATAAGGTGCTTTTCTATCCTCTGTGCCTGGTTTCTGCAGATCTGCTCTGAGGGCCTTGACCTTTGCACAGCAATTGACACCTAATTATCTCCACCATCCTGGTATTGTACACCCCAAATACTGAGAACCTGCCTCCCCAAAATGTTTCTTCTCATTTTGCAATATTTTAGGGTAGGTTATGATTTCCTCTATCCTGAGGGCTAGAGGGCACTGGCAAGTGCTTTGGAGAAGTGGTCACATTAAGTGTGTGAACCTTCCCTTGTATGGCTTTTCTCCTCTCCATCTCTATCCCACAGGCATCTCTTGGGGCAGGAACTGTCTTGCACTGTGAGAAAGAACCACAGTAAAGGGAAAATAGGTACTTCCCACAGAAAAAAAACCCCAATATTAATAGTACACAGCTGAACTTGAAATATGTTATACAAATCACTTTGAAACTCTTCAGTGGATTTGTTATCTGTCCTAACCAGTCTTTTACATCGTGGAATCCTCCCCTACATATTATTCATTAAACAAAGGTATTTGTTAGAGCAGCATGTAGCATAGATATCATCTCTAGTGCAGAGGAAAGAAGCTTTAATGGGTCTTTAGAACACACCTTGCTTTTGTGTGAATGGCAGGTACAACATATGCCTGGGGTGTAGGTACAGGATTCCCACCACGGGAGCAGGTAAGAGCCAGCAAATGTCCTACATTTGCTCCCACCCACCTCATTATTCTCTGGCTGTTGCTCTTGGGATGCTTTTCTACCTAATTTTTCTTGGATGCTCCATGCAGCAAACTTCCAGCTGCTCCTCGAGGGCAGCTTTTTAAATCAGTACCTTTTTCTTCGTTCCTTGGGGGCTCCTGAGTGACTCTGATTTTTAGGGGTCTACCAAAAGGTACAAACACAAAAACCATCCTCCTGGCAGATGGGTTTACATTCAGCATATAGGAGGCTGCAGAGTCAGTCACTTAGAAGATGTTTCAATTGCAAAGCTAAAAGAAGGTTGAAAAACCCAATTTAGATAAGAGTGGGAAAGTTATACTTGTAATCTTGTATGTATTGGCTGCTGGATAATGGTCATATTATGGAGCAAAGACCATCTCCAAAGAAATCAAATTACATAGGCAGCATTTCTGATGACACACAGGCCTTTCCTTCAGTTATTTGGATAGGTTGTTAATTTTTCTGTACTGATAAGCATTTTTCTCTTTTAAATTTCTTTGAACTATCTGTCCTCAGGATATCAGCTCAAAAAAACACCTTAATAACTGTACCTTGCTCCACAATCAAGGATGTTTCTCTCACACAGAGCAGTTCTTTGCAAATGTCCTGATGTTTTGACCAGGACGCTGAATTGCTCAAGATGGTGAAGTGGTTCCTATTTATGTATGTACTTGGCTTTTTGAAAATATATAACCTACACACTTTGGATCTTGATGGAGTATTAAGCCACTCTGATAAATAAATATGATTTGTGCTAACTAAATTGTAACTATATTAATAGAGAATTGTTACAAACTAATAAAGGAAAAATGATCAGTGATACAGAACAGATGGGGCCTTCTTGCAGATGTTACATGAGAGGAGTAGAATGCAGGATGTAGTATTGAGATAAGCAAGATCTCAAAAAAGACAGCCTTGGGATGAGCCAATCTGGGACAATTCCAGGTATAGAATTTGAGTTGTGCTTTTATCTATGAAATATGAGGCATATTTTTTGAAACATAATGCTTACTTACATAACACAAAGCTTAGTGTGCATGTGCTACCTGTAGGGTTACCCAAAGGACAGTGATGAAGATAGTGAGCCTTCATCAAAAATAAGACTCCAAGAGTTAGAAGATCTCCTAACTATAAGTGGAGCATGCGCAATGCAATATAGTGACATAGATTTTAAGAATCAAAAATAGGAGGAGATTTACGGGAAATATTGATGAATATGTATTAGCATACAGTATAAGAGTGTGAGTTTTGGCTTATTTTGTTTTGTATGTGAGGCAGGGTGAGAAGCCCTCTCCGTACCCGAGGCGGTTTTGCCTAGTCTGTTTCGCTTATGTTTTATACGAACCTTGATTATAGTTAATCCATCACTGCCAAATTTTTTTGTATATGCTTAATTATATAATATGCTTGATCGTATTCTTTTATATAAAATTGCTGCTCAATTAAAAATTGCTGCTAAATTCAATCTTGTTGTTTATTAAATTAGAACAAATTGAACTCTATTCATGACACTACCTACTGACATTGTGTTTTGTACACCTTCCAAAGTCTTCAGCTGCTTCCTGAAGGAAGTACTCTTCATGAACAGCTGGAATTTTCTCAATCTTCCATTATTGCTCCTCTCCCTCACAGTGAGATGTTCAAAGGTGTCTATGTGGATGCCTCATTGCTTTATGTAGCCAGCAGAGGCCAGCAGCTTAAGCTCAAAAAACTTCTAACCTTCAAATATATAAGATTTGTATTAGCTGTTAGAGAAAGGTCAGCTACAGGTGCTGCTGCAAACAAGTGTTAGCCAAAGGATAAATGAGGTAGAACAGATCTGAACAGTTCTGGACAGGCAGTAATTATGGGAGCAATATATCTGGATACATTGAGAGATCAAACACTATGATTTTTTTTAATTTGGAAAAAGTAGTGGCTTTTTAAAGACAAATTCAATATGCTGTTGAAGTCTTACAGAAATTTCAGGTCTTTTATGGTAAGTTTTTGAAAGAATTGTTTCAACCAACAGCAAATATGTAAGAATTTATTAATTTATTGCTTTTAGCCTATCATAATTTTTTTTATTAAGGTCATTCTGGTGAATGGATTTTAAAGAAGATATTATAATTCCCTACGCCATTGCTAATGTGCTGCTATTAATATTTAAGATCTATTATATAGGGCTACTGTAAGTTTATTCTTCAAGGTATTAAAAACAGTACTTAAAAAAGAAAACAGGCTTCCTTATGGAAGAGCCTCAGCAGCAATAAGCAAATTGTTCAAAAGACAAATAAAAAAACTACAAACCAAAAAATATTAAGATTAAAGTATTTTTGTAGAAAGTTGAAATCCCTGCAAATGATACGTGTGGGCTCTTTAGCCAGAGACCACTAGCAGTTAAACTTTTAATGATATGAGATGTAAGAATCCTCTCTTGTAATCAGGGAGATGCAGCCAACACTGGCATGGAGTGCCACCCCGTAGTGGCAAGGTCAACAGCAGTGCAAATTTATTAATCACCTAAAATCTTAGAAAGATGCTCAGAGAAATCCTATAACCAATTCCTTGGACCTGAGTAAATGATTTGGAAGGGCAAGAGCATAATGCAGGTAGCAAGAAACTACCTGCATCAGAGCACTGCAGAAACAGCTTTTACCTCCTGCAACACTTCAAAATTCAAATTATTATTTTTGTTTGTTTTGATTGGGTTTCTTTTGTCGATATTTGTTTGGTTGGTTGGTTTTGGTTTGTTAGTTTGTTTTTATTTGAGCTGCCCTGCTTTTGAGGACATCATGAGGCCAGTGTCCTGGCTGGCAGAGTCCCAATACATGCTGACCAGGGAGAGGCAGGGACAGTGTAGACCTATGTGGAACATGAGGGAGGTTTGGGAAATGAAAGGACAAAGGGGCAGTGGTGTGTACAGCCCTACTGCAGGGTGAGAAAAAGTGACCCTCTCTCCACAGGCCTTGCCAGTATGGATGGGAATGGGGTGAGAGGGCAGCAATAGCTTCTCTGGTAGATTCCTTTTGCTGGTGGATCTTGTGCTAGGGACTCACAGGATTCATGCTGTCACTGTGCAGTTTTCTCATGTCCAACTGGAAGGTCATGGGGCAAGAGCCTGTTTCTTTGGCCAGCTCATAGTGAACAATTCACATCCTAATTAATAGTTGCAAAGAAAAGACAGATGGATCCTCCCTCAAGCAGCTAGTCACTGTTGTAGTTTTGTTCCTACAGGTGCTGTGTGAGACCTACCTGAAAATTCAGCAGTTGAATCAAAGCAGGACTTTGGCATTCTGGACAAGCATTTTCAGCACTCAGGTGCATTGTGTATTCTCGAGGCAGACTCACTGACTGGGATCAAAAATTTCAGACCTTCCTAATGAATGCTTCACTCAAAAATTACCCAATATCAGTTAGTTTACAAGACAAGATTGAACACAGGAGGATCACTCTCCCCACTGTGGTTCATAGTCAACTCCTGGCTGGGATGGTGGGTTTGTGGCTGTGGGCCCCTGTTGGACTTCACTGAGTGGGTGAAGCAGCGCTATGTGCAAAAAGAGCAGAGATGCCAACGAGCATCTCTGCAGAGTACTACAGTGCTCTTACAAGGAGTTTTGCTCAGGCTGACACTGCACTGAATTGCATTGTCAAAGATGCTGAGTTTTGAAATGCCAGCTGAACCAGTTTCTTCTTTTCTGCTGACTGTCAACTTGGCTTATTTCATATATCTTCCAATGCTGGCCAAAACAACTCCAAAATAAAAAGTGGTTCTAATGTTCAAACATGTTTGTGCTGAACCTGTAGTGGAAACCATCTACTGCTGTACTTAATTTACCAGGACACTTGGAGATAACCTTAACGCTGAAAAGTTCTTGGACCTCTGAGAAGCAATAGGAGATGCAATATAGGATGTCTCAGACACATCAGTGGTCCATCACTGATTTGCTACATACCCTTCAGCAACTCATACCACATCTTTTGTTGTAAGTAACCTTACAAGCATTTTGATGTTTTAGGTATTGCAGCTATTTTGCAAAATAGTTACCAGCATCTCAGCTAGACACTGTGGCAGAGCCAATTAATTAACATCAGGAAACTTTTGGTGTTCTTAGATAAAAGACACTACAGAAAACCAAATTGTTATCCCTTTGCAAATCAAAATTCCTATTCCTAAATACTTGTATTATCTTTGGCTGATATCAAAGTTGCTATCAATTCTGCTGATAGCAGAGTTGCCTGAAGGCATCCTTAATCAGAGATTTTTCTTTTTCAGATGAAAGAAAAAGACTTCTGTAGGGAACAATTTCATGAGCCAAGAAACAATAGAGAAGCTTCCATGCTAGGGTGATAATTACTTTGTGGCTAGAGAAGGGAAGAAGCCTGAGACAAGCATCCAACTTCTAAGCTATTCAGGCTGTGGAGGAAACTAAAGGCCTACAGCTCCATTAAGAACTAGAAGTAAGAGGTTTTTGTCTCAGTTGTCCTACACCTGAGAAAATTATTTAATCACTTATTCCTGCCTTGGTTGCCTTGGTGGGTTCCCTTTTCCACTCATTGTGACTGTACCTTTGTACTACAAGCCCTATTTAAAATGTTGTGATTGTAGTTCATCTTGGCATCCCTTGAGCTTCCTATCTTCAACCTCCCTGACAACAATCCCTAGATGCAACAGTAGGGACATGTAGAACAAGTGTGCACACAAACACTGTAACTGTGTCCAATAAAGTCAATCTGGCCTTATATTAATTTTAACCAGCTGGTGAAATTTGAGTTGTCTCTACTCTTACTTCAAGAGTTTAAAAAAATGACTGGTTGTGAGTTTCTGTTCTTGCAGGTGGAGGGAAATACCTGCCTCCAGTAATACCTGAAATTAATCCAGGAATGAAGTTGCCTGGAGTGAGCATGCTACAGCTTAACCAAGGCCACTGTGGCAGTCATATTCTTCCACAATGTGAGATAGCACTTTTCCACATCCTTTACCCAGTATCAGGACGTCAACCTTTTTCCATTAACTTGTCCTTCCTGCAGCTCTGTGGTTTCCTGTGCTTGTTGTGGTGTAAATTTTCATCCATCCACAATTTTGTTGTGCATCTTTTACTTCGGGAGGCAAGAAGTTTGCCTTTGTTTTGATAATTGGGAACTGCTGAGGACACAGGAATGCACTACCAGCTATCATCCTTCATTTCCCAAAGCGCTACAGACTCTTTCTGCTGCCATAGCTAAGACATCTGAAAAATATGCACCTCAGCATATGAGGCATCAGGAAACGTTTGCTTAAAATTAACTTTACCAATCTCCTGTCTCTTTGTCAGCCTTAGAATATGAGCATCATATGCATGGTGTCAGCCTAAGAATATGAGCACCAAGGTCTCCAACAATGCATGGATGACCATGTTTCCTGAAGACCTGCTTTGAGCTTGGCAGCCCAGCCCAGCATAACTTCTACAGATGTTCTCACTGCTCACTTTGGACTTTACTGCTGCCACTCAGGCTGCCCTGGTCATTAACATGGTTGGCAGGGGAAGAATTAATGCTTGGTTCCTAGGTACAGATAACTCTCTACCAGGCAGTCTTGCTGTCCTGGTAACTGGGGCTGACTAGTTATAGCACTCCTAGTCTGCTTCCTGGTGCACTTATATCCATGTGGAATTGACAGGAAGCAATAAAATCAGTTGCTGCTTTCTCTAAACTATTTTCTCCTTGTTAGAACTGTTTCCAGTGTAGAGCTACTGTACTAAACTCTGCCCATCATTTCTTGCACTTACACTAGCAAGAAGTATGCAATTTAGACCCAAGCAGGAATATATTGCTAGTGATGAGGTTTTTTCTAATGCAGTTGGATTCATTTGACTGGTAGCAAAGTATTCTGACTGATGTGAGTCCATCTGGCACCAAGATTTATTTGAAATATTTTATATTTTTTCCTGCTGTGAAAACGAAATATTTCTCACACCAAGATACCATATTGGGGTGGTATTTCACCTACCCAGCATAATCACAAATTAATCCAGCAGAGTGAGGCTCTGATCCCATAAGAGGTTCTTAACAGAAGTTTAATGCCCATATTAGTTTCAATGGAAACCAGCTGAGCTGCGGAGAAGTACAGAGGTCATTCAGCTCTAGCTATGATCCTGTAGTCATCACTAAAGTTCATTGTAAGTACCAATTTCTCTTGGATTTTTGTTTACTTGTAGTTTTTAAAGCAAAGCTTTTGGAAAACTTCCAGAGAGAATGTAACCTGTGAATTTTTTCTTTGTTGAATAAATGAATGTATTTGAGGCTTCTGATGACAAATTCAGATACCCATTCCTACCAAAAAAGTATGGCCCAATAGTGATTCTGTAACACTTGGATCAAAGACCCAACTCAGGTTCCTTTGCCTGATACACAATTGTGTTTTAATAATTTGGTTTAGATTTTATAAAGCAGAGACAACTTGAAAGAAAACACACTGATGAAAATGTCTCTTCCATGGGCTTCAGTTAGTCCTAGGGACCTGCTGTTTGAAAAAAATGCCAGATTTGGAGGGGAAACTGCTCCTTAATTCTAAGATTAACTCTTTCTTGCATTCAGGGACAAGGGCAAATTCTTCTCATTCCTCCACTGAAGATTTGGAAGGGCAAAGTTGTCTTTCTCAGATTTCTAGGTCACTCAAACTGTTGCAAAATCATGGCTTACTTTCATGCTGGATTGTAGCTTTACAGCTTACATGACTCTTGGACTGCTTAGTCATGAACCTGGTTGTTTTCATAATTTAATCATGAAAGAAATAATGAATTTGGGTGGTATATTTTCTTTGCAGTCAGGAAACAGGCAACAATTGCTTTTGAAGTGTAATAATTTGCCCTGAACATTGTCAAGGAGGACTCCTTTATACAATCCTTACTTCACCTCTATTAGGTTTCTTCATATACTGTCACCATTTAAAGTCATTCTAGTTGGAATGCAAACTGGATCAAATTGTTACAGTAAGCGGTGATGTCCAGTTTCCATTGGAAGACTGAGAAGCATGAGCAGTCCCTAAGACTATGCAGGTTGAAACCTATGGTACCGTGACTTGGTATTGTGGCATTAACACACAAACATAGATGTCATCTGAACTTGCTTCTTGGCACTGTCATTCCCTCAAGCAGGACAGCTGAAGCAGCTAT
>JAWWMU010000054.1:61291182-61306869 GCA_035048155.1 Cinnycerthia olivascens
GCTGCCGCGGCCGCGCATTGTGCGCCAGCCGCTGCCCCGGGCGGAGCTTGGGGAGTGGTCGCGGTTGCGGTCGCGGTCGCGGTCGCGGTCGCGGTCGCGGTCGTGTCTGGTCGGCAGCTCCGTCTCTCCTGGGCCGGGCCTCGCCTCGCCTCGCCTCAGCTATTCCCTCGGAGGCGCCGTCCGGGGCTGGGCGCGGTGAGTGGGAGTTGTGCGGTCCTGGGGAGCCAGATAAAGCCCGTCTGTCAACCCAGGTCTCGCCCCGGAAAGCTGGGCCAAGGGGCAGTAGCGCTGTACAGGGCCCCCGTGGCGGTAGACGTGGGTTGCGGTGCTCGGGGAGCGGCTCCGAGCACCTCCCGGGCCAGGCGGCGACGGAAGGTCGGGGGCTCTCGGTGAGAGCAGCGGGCGCGAGCGGCTCCTGTCTTTGTTCGTGGCTATGACCTGCGGTGGAACACAGCCCTGGTAGTCTTTCGGAAGGTCCCTGGGAATGCTGGAGCTCGAGCTCGCAGGTTTTACTCTCTGCGTGAATATTCAGTGTTTGTGCAGACACTGCTCTCCTCTTCCAGTCTGGAATAGCGATCTCAGGTAACTGGAGTTGGCTGAAAATGTGATTCCTGTGGGCTGACTGCTGTAAGCTTTATTCACGCAAGTCAGACCTCCATGCATGAGTAAAATATTTTTTGCAGAATGATTTTACATGTTTCCACCCTGAAGTGCACAGTCTCCGATGGCTCCTGCAGGAGATGAGCTTGTCCCTTTCAGTGTGTGCGTGTGTGTGTTTGTGCGTGTTTGTGTGTGCGTGTGTGTGCGTGCACGCGGTCGCTGTTAGTTTTGGCAGCTCATAAGTGATCATTGGTAAAGATCGGGTGTCTTCGTGTTCTTCAGGAATACATTAGGCTTAATGTGTGCCTATGCTTTGATATTGCAGAAGCAATATCAAGAAACAAGAGAGAACACCCTTATAAAAAGGTTAAAGGAAATTGTTTAGCTTTCCTAATGCATATCATTTCCAGCTTGCATACTTGTAAGCAAGTCATGGTAAATTGCAGGAAACAATCAGGTTTAGTATTTACTAGCACGTTGATGAATAGTAGAAGATAGGTCTAAAGCTAAATTTTGATGCTTTGTTTAAAATAAATTCTTGTTTTTTCTTCTGTCTCTTGCACCTGTTAGCTTTTAGGAAAAGACGATTATTAGGTGATTAATAGACAGCTTTCTTACAACTTTAATTAAAGGAATATTTCATTATAGGCCAGCTATAGAATAATGGACTCACTTGTCATCTAGTATGTAGTTGAATGTAGAGCTGTGGTACTGCCTGGCAAAATTCTTCATTGTCTGTAACTTCTCCTGTAGCCAAATCAGAGCTAAAATTTCATTTTAGGAATCAGGTGAATACAGTATATAAATCTAGTTCCTCTGCGGCAGACTAGTGATAAGTGGCTTACTATGAAACATGTATTGATGGGGATTTCATATCTATAATATACATCGTTGATTGAGTGACTTAGTACTTTATCTTGCTGTTTCTTTTTAATAATCTAATTAGGGGAAGACTCTGGAAGGAATATGAAATTAAGACACAGTCCCAGTGGAACTTAGTAAAAAAGACATTGCAGAACAGACAGAGTGTAAGAGGAATTTCCAGAAGTACTTACTCATCACACAAGACAGGGCCAGATTTTGAACACTCCTAGCTCATACTGAGGCTCCAGAGTTAATTGCTAGATTTTCAGGTCTTTCTTTTCAGTATTCAAACTTATATATCCAAAGTGCTTTGGGAGACAATGAGGGAAATGTTCTGTTGTAAGCCATATTCTCAATCTTCAATGCATAAGAAAATCACACGCTGAGCACTTAAAAAAATATGATCCTTGGGTTGCAATCATAACTCCTACCATTTCCATTCTGGAGGCACTTCCATTTAATTTTTACAACAGATAGAATTACAGTTGTAAAATCTAGACGCAGTGAGGCACGCCAGTAAAATTAATTTTTTTTTTTTGTAATGTAGAGGCTGTCAGGATTGATGAATAGCTCTGTAAATACAGTAATAGAACTGTATGTGGCATTTAATCTCTGAACAGAAGTAATAGGTAACGGCTAAATATAGCATTTCCTCTTTCAATAGTAGTTAAATATGGATATTAACTGCAGCAAGATAAATTGGTCCAGAGCTGGAGGTTCAGACCATTCATGCTTGCTGACCTGACCTACTTCTTTATTTTCCTTTAAAGTATCACTTTTGTGTGTGTGTTTGATAATAAATCACAAATGCAAATCAAAAACCAGTTCTTTAAAGTGAAGCTTGGAGCTTGTTTTGCTGTACCATAAAGGCACTGTAATTTCTAGAATGTGCTCTGATCCCATGAAGCTCAGCATAAACTGCTGAGCTGTTGAGGTTGTGCTTCCATTTACATAAGTGGCTGGTCTCAAATGACAACATCTTTACACCAGGGGAGAACTATTAGGTCTGGTTCTGATCATTTAACACTGTTTGAAGTGGTTCAATGTCACTGCTCAATAAATACTTTCATAAAAAGGTCAGTGAAAAATTTGCTTGTCCAATAGCTCTGTCACAGCCTCTCAAGGAACTGTTGAATTATGAGAGCTGGTGATTATCTGCCTACATCTGTGGCCTGGGACTCATTGACACTGGGCACAAAGAGAAAAAAATGACAAATGCTTGACCAGCAGCACATCCTCTCAGAGGTGTTAGGTTTCCCCTTGTTTCATAGGATAAGATTAATGAGTTTGAGGTGTTGCTAAAAGAATGATTAATTAACTAGTGCATATTTAGCCCTTGGAAGATGGAAAATAATGTGTGGGGATGATTTGAATTAAGTGCATTATTCCCTGCTCTTAAAGAAATTCCTTGCCTGCTCTGTATCTCAAGTTGGAGCTGTAGGCAATTTTAAAGCATTATTTAAGCTGTGGTTTAGGTTTGTTTAAACAGAAGACTGAGAGGAAGTCTTTCAACAGGAAAAAATAGTAAGTAAAGATTTTCTCGTTTAATCAGTTTTTTTTAGTAGCAGGAAATCTGTATGTATGGGAATGACAAAAAGGGAGTTGAATGGAACCAAGCAAGGAGCTGTTGTGTGAGGTAAAATTCTGATACTGTTCTCTGATGCCATCCTGGAAACACATTTGCATTTAAAATTTCCAGGTGAACCAAGCCATAGGACCAGTGCGGAATGCTAAATGAAACCTCACAGTTGACTGAAAATGCCACACAGTGGTGCTGGGCATTCCTCTGCTCTGACAATTGAGTTGAAGATTGTTTCTTTTAATGATTATGGATCTGAAACGAAGACTGGTTCTGAAAACAAATGGGATGTCAATTTTATTCTGAGATATTTTCACTTGAAAGATGTTTACTTTTTGTCACGTTACCCTGCAACTGCTTGAAAAGTCACAGAAACTGTAAAGTCCAAATTCCTTTCTACCCATCAGATAGCCACAATATACTTCTTTGTGTCGCTTAGGCTGAAATTCAATCTGCTTGGGAGGCTGATGAGTGGATTGGGGTACAGTTGTGATCCCAAAGATATTTGGTATCGCCACAGAGGCATTGTTGCTTGTGTGAGCAGACAAAGTAGCAGCTCTTTCAGGGAATGTGGTCATGCATTTCCTGTACACGAGTAAAACATTTTTCTGCTCAGGAGTAGTGAGATGTAGAAGCCAGGATGATGGCAACTGGGGAAGGATTGTGAAAGGGACCATGAAAGGCATCAGAAGAAATTGGTGGCTTTTACCTTTTCATATGTCAAACTTGGGTGCCTGCAGTTATTGGCAATAAATTGTCCCTGTGCAGACAGAGCAATATGCAGAACAATCTGAGGAGACTGAGGGTTGGAAAGAGGGAAGAAAATGATTGATAGGTTAATGTGTGTACTGGATGTGATAGAGCACCTGCAGTCAAAGGGCTGGAACAAAGCAAGGGCCTGTGCTTGACTGTGGCTGCTACAGTGCAACAGTGGTCCATGATATCCCAGTTATGAATAGAAGAATAACAGGCTTTACATATGCAGTATGGATGCATTTAGCTCCCTGGCATGACTGTAAGGTACTTGCCCTTGGAAAGTTTCTGAGGGAATGGAAAGAGCTGATTAGGAGAGCAAAGTGACTGATTTCTGAGGAATGATTAAAAATACTTTATATAGATTATCTGAGAAGCAAAGACTCCATTGATTTCAGTTATGATTACTCAAAAAACATAATCTCTTAGCCTTTGCAAGATGGTAGGTATGAATTAGACATAATGGGCTGCAAAAGAGAAGGTAACTTAAACATCAAGAAAAGCTGCTTGCATGAATCTAAATAATCTTCCATGAAAAATGGTGGTAATGTTGTTTGATGTTGTGTAACACTTACATAGAGCCGGGGAAAATGTTCTGCAGAGCTGGTCATTCGGAGCCACATCTTCCCTGGCTGAGCTGTGCCTGGGGATTAGGCTGGAGGTTTTGGAAACACAGCTCTTCAGTCTGCAAGGTCAGCTCCTCTGTTGGGAGTCAGCTGCTAAGCCCCCTTCTGTAGTCTACTGGAAGGGCAGTCATTTCCTGGTAGTATGGATTTGTATGGATGAATTAATAGGTCTCATTCCATCTTTAGCCTCTGATCCAGAAAATACATGAGCACTTGCTGGCAGCTGGCACATCTGCTGTTATTCTGTAAAACAAACACTGGAGCATCTTGAATTCTGTTCTGATCGTGTGATGAGGGAATATGGGAGGAGGCAAGTGATGGAAGTGGTGAGCACAGCAGGCTGGGCTAGAAATATTACTGGATTTGCACTGACTTTCTTAATTTGTGTTCTTGGACCCATGCTGAATTCTCCTCATAAAGAAAAGCTGAAATGCAGCAGGCCTGGTGTGTTTTCCTGTTTTGAGTTTCAGCCATTACTGGCAAAAAAACCTAATGGATGGTCTCAGACAGTAATTGCCTCTCCCTTTGTTGAGCCCAGTAATAGACAAAACTTGTTACTAAAATGTGAAGAGCTATTTCAGAGGGTTGTGCAGCTCTGGGTTTTATGGTGTTACTGCACAGTCATGATACTGTTCTGTTTCTCTCTTCAGATACGAGGTGGGTCGGTTTATGAAAAGTCAGATCAGACCACTGAGAAGTACAATGTATGATAACCTATGTGTCCTGGGTGATTTGATGTTGTAACAAGCAATCTTTCCTCCACTAAATTTCTTTTATCCCACAATAAACTAAGGGTTTATATAAATTAGACATCCTCTTCCTGCAGAACTGGTGGGAGTTATGAGTGCTCCAAGATGGTGTGTAGTTGCTAGATAGGGAGAAGTATGTTTATTCTGATGTGGCTGCTTTAAAAATTGGAGACCGTTTTTGTGTCTTCAGCATGAATTGAAGGGCAGGCAGGTAATACACGGACAAGCATTTACAACACTGGTTTAAGGATAAGCCTCTTTTAACTAAGTGTAACTTGAGTCACAGAAGTTCCTCATCTAGTGACTTGGAATAAGGTTTTCACTTCCTGCATCATCCATTTGTAGTGAAGATTTAGAAGAAAAGAAATTCAGAGATTTCATTGTCTTGGTTGCAAAGGAAATCATAAAGCTGAGAAGTTAAGCGACTTCCAGAAACTGTGTTAACTCATCTTGGATGTGCTCATCCAGCCCCTCTGAAAGCCAGTACTGCTGGTTTTCCTTTCAACATTATATTAACTTTTCTTTCTGTAAAATACTCTGTTAAGGCTCTTTCCAGGAAAAGTGGAGGGCTAAGACAGAGAAATTAAGAATTAAGAATCAAGTATTAAGAAATGCTTTGGCTAAAAAGGGCTAACAAAATTATATGTCTGTTGTAATTTACAATGCTTAGAATACAGGGGGCACAAGGCTGCAGGGTAAGATAAACAGGATACAAGGACAAAGGCACCACAGGATAAGGGGGTCCGCAGACCCCTGAAACCAGGAAAACTGGTATTGGAGTCTGGAAAAATAAATGAAGAACTAAAAGAGCTGACTAAGAGAATGAAGGGGGAGCATGCGCGAGGAGACAAGGTGAGAAGTTCAACTGAGAGAAAGACTGTTTACTTCATCCCAGAAGACCCCCAAACGACCACCAGAGTAACCAAAGTGGAACAATTCCGCAGCCTCGAAAAGGCGTGAAACTAATTTTAATATGAAGCGGAGATAGGCAGGTGTTAGGAACTGAATATGTATTAGTCTATTGTGTAATCCTTGTTTGTAGAGAATAAAAGAAGAGGCTTGGGTCTCTGAAAGTGCCCGTGTATTAGGGGTAGAAATCCCCCATGCACCATACAGTGCTGTATAAAATACAAACCTATCTTTTAACTTATTTTGTGAGTTGTAGAGTGTTTTCAGCACATCAGGGCCATTTCCTTTCCTTTTTTAAACTACTATAACCTGATCTAGAGAAATATCAGAAAACTGATTGCATTTGACGATTATCAGGTAAATAAATTTCACCTCCTAATAGTTTCCCTTTAAAAGGAATATCCACTGCTGTCTGCATAGGCTATGACTTGGGTTTATAGTAACAATTACTTTTTAAAATATGCGCCCTAAGAACTTCAAAGCAGAGTATTGGTGCACTCATGACTGCTGCACTGATGGTTACCATGTCTTTGTTGGCATGGTTTTGCTTGTTTGTTTTCCTGGGTTTTGTGGTGTTTTGGGGTTTTTAAAATTTATTTTCATGTTTGTTGTGAAGGACTAGGCAAAGGCTGCTGTCAATAGGTTATCAGATCTAACTGATGATTTATGTGGACTGGCACATCAAAACCACTACTCATAAATAAAATTCCTGGTATAAATTATCCCATAGTGTATTGCTGGAGGCTAGGATTTTTTTTTTTTTATTCTTTCTCTTTTGGAATTTTGTCTCATCTGTTGCCAAGGAGATGGTAATGACTGGTACTTAAGAGAGAGAAAAAGAAGTGGCCTGGGTGTCGGGGAAGGGTGCAGCTGGCTGCACTCCCATAGCTGAGGGGCTTTCCCTTGTAAGGGTAGAGATACCAGAGATCTTGGCTGGGGGGTGAAGGACTGGACTCAGCTCCTTGCTCTCTCACTCTCAGATTGGAGGGGAGATGGCTGGTCTGCAGTTGCTGTGGGAAGTATTCGCTGCCACCATAAAGCACTGTCTTTTACTGTGTCTACTGTGAGTGAGATAAGAGCAGCCAGTGAAGTGGAACCTTTTCAAACACCCAGTTGCCCTGGGAAGGGCCCTCACCATGTACTCAACTGTCTTAGGGGAAAACCTGGGACCTCGAGCCCCTTTGAGGGAGCCTCTCCCAGCCACATTTGAGAGCCCAGTTGCCACTACCCAGCTCTGCCGCTTCTCTGCCAGTGCTCCGGATTTTTCACTGTGCCATAACCCCACTTTATCCTGCCTGCCAGGACACCCGCAGCTACTGCTACAGCTGCGAAGTTTCTGATACATTTTGTTTGCTGTTCCAGGGTCTGCTTGTCCCTGTCCTTCCAGCTGCCACTCCAAGGTTCCTGCTACAGCCCACCTTCCCATCCAGAGGGGCACCGGGGCCAGCTGCCCCTGTGGGTTTGCTGAGGAAGCGCCTTGTACCTCTTGTCTGCCATTACCCACGTGCAGGAGAGGCGGCGGAGCTCATGCCACAGCGCCCCCTGCAGCCACGGGGGAATTCATCACACCTGCCGTGCCCGACCAGGAGCCACCAGTGTCCCTGCTGGCCATGCCTGGAACTGCACCAAAGGAGAAAGTGCCTGCGGCCGAGAGAGGCTGAGACTGGGATTCTGTTCTGTTTGTTATACATAATAGGAAAGAACTCTCATTCCATTTCCCAGATCTTTGCCTGGAAAGCCCCTTAATTTCGAAGTCATAATAATTTGTAGGGAAGGGGGTCACATTTTCCATTCCAAGGGAGGTTCCCACCTTCCTTGGCAGATACCTGGCCTTCAAACCAGAACACCTGTCAGTGAAGTCTGAATCAGTCCAGTTCACAGTGCCAGGAAAAATACATTCTTGTGGTAATTCTAGCATCCCTGATGACAGAAAGTATTGCAAAATTTGAGAGAGATGTTCTTATGAAATATCCAAGCCAGTTTTGTGTAACTAAGAAGCAACTGGGAAAATTCAGATAAGAAGCCAGATGTTGGCCTGAATTGGTGAGATTTGCTTGCATGAATCAAATTTGGCATTACAGCATGCTTCCCAAATTAATTCTGTCACGTAAAATTCCAGTGTGAGTTGATTTTCTGTTTTGTTCTGCATGACTTCTGTTCATTTATCATTTTTAAGCTATTTCCTGGAGATATTCAGGCTTAAGTGTGTGCTTTTATGACTACCAGAATTGTCTGCAGTTACACAGACAGAAAATATTAATCCAGGTTAAAATATAAATTTTCCTCATGTACTGTGTATCCTGTGTTTCAGTCACCACTTTGCAGTTTATTTGAGTATTTGGTTTGAAGAATTATCCCAGCCACAAATAAGATACAAGGTTGATTCTTAGCTAATTGCACTCATGTACAATAAATTCTTTCTTTTGCTGTTTTTAACATACACTCCTGGCATCATCTCTTTTAAATTTCTTTGCTGGGAAAAGAGTATGCAAAAGAATATTTATGAGCTGATTTAAATTCAGTTAACCTAATTTCCCTTTCATGGAGTTTTTAATAATGCTTAATGAGAAATGTAACTGAATTGCAGAACTCTTACTTCCCTCTGAATACATTGATATCTTTCCTGAATTTTCATGAAGGTTTCTTGATCATTCACACTTTAATCCTGGCCTTCATAATTATTTTGTAGCATATGGAAAGTCCCATAGATGCTAATTCTATTAGCTTTTGTCACTCTTATTTAACAAATAGTTCCAGTTCCTCATTTAACTGCCTTAGTATCTATTGTTTATTGATGATTTTCTTTCTGCCTTTAAACCCCTGGGTTAAGGCACTAAGACCACCCTGTGCTAGGCATATAAACACAAAACAAAGTGCATTTCCTGCCTTGCACATTAACACGTTTATTTTATGGCTAAATGAGGGAGATTCCTCTTAACTGCCTTGTACTCAGACCTCTACAGACACTCAATTGCCACTTCAGCAGCATTTAGAAAGTAAATATCCAGCTTAGGGAAAAAATAATTTAAACTGAGCACCGTTGTTGCTGAAAAAATTCTTAAGCTTGTTGGAAGATGCAAGAATTTAAGTTTATAAAAACTATCTATCATCTGCATGCGTAAGCAAAAATGTGATGGTCTTTCTTCTCCTGCCTTGCTTTTTGTCTCATTTGAGCAAATGGGCTTATAAATGCTTAGAAGTTGTGTGTCCCTCCCATTAGCCTCCTTATTTTCTTGCCTTCTTTCAACTGCTTCTTCATTCACAGTGTTAAACAATTGCAGAAGAAAAACACTTAAAAAACATTTAAAAAATGAAAATACTCTAATATTATGTAATCCTGTGAAGAAGGGTGTCCTGCTTGTCCCACAGATAGTCAAACTGGAGAGGTTCATTTCTTGTCCTAAAGTCTGTTATGGCAAGAAGAATGATAAAAGCACACTGAAACTGCAAATCATTGCATTGCTGAACATAGACTTCTATGTGTGGAGCACTCAAACTCTTTGAAGACTTGGGCCTGGAGTGTGATTTTTTTGGGCAGCAGGCGTTCAGAGACAGAGCTTGTGGATGTTAAGGAAGTTGAGTTAGGCTCTTTCCTAAGCATTTCTTAAGCATTCCTTGTTTTTCCTTTGGTTTTCCATGTAGGGACACAGATGTACATGGATAAACATGCAGACACAGTGTTTACAGACTGAGTGCCATAACTGAGCCACTACTCTTAAACCAGCGGCCACTTCTCTGCTGAGTGTGCAATATGTCCTCCCTAGGGGCTGGTGTAACCTTGTTTGGGGAATTAAGTGGAATATGACTCCCAGAAGCACACATTATGTATCTAGATTATGTATTTCTTGTACTGACACAGCTGGTAGAAAATGTGTATGAGGCTTGCCATTCTTTTCAGCCAGGAGAAGGCATGTCCAGCCAGACCCTGAATGACCTCTCTGCAGTGATCCCATCAGCTACTGGGAAGGTTAGATGCAGCTCTGGGACATGCCCTTGGATGCTTCTTGCTTCATGCTGTTACAGGGAATGCAGACAATGCTGTATAGCTGTGAAGGCAAATGAAATAGCTGCCACATCTATTGGAATTCCTGCTCAATCCGCCTGAGCTTTGCAAAACCTGGTGAGTATCTGGTAAGAGTCTTGAAGAGCTCAGAATGGCTTTCTATCCACAAGCCCTACCGAACAATATATACATAACTTGGGGCAGTGATCTGATCTTCGGGTATGACCCAACTCCTTATGGGATCCTCTATAGTCTGGAGGCGGGTTGTGGTTTGGCATGGCTACAGTGATAAGGAGACCTCCTGGAGGGGTGTGAGGGAGCTTAGATAGTCACTGCTGTTCCTTTGGCTGGCTGCAAAGCTCTCTGTGTGCATTCAAAGATCCCAGATATAAGCAAATGAAAGCCTTTTCTTTGGTTCCCCCTTATTGGGTGTTTTTTTTTTTAACTCCTGTATCTGCTATGATGCACGATCTCCTGCCTGCCTCTATGAATGAGACAGCAGTGGGGCAGATTCATTAAGCTGATAAAGAACAGGAAAAATCAGTGGATTTAGTGGAATTTGAAGACAATTCATACCACTGAGCAGCACAGTATGCTGTGCAAGTGCTGCAAGATGGTGCTCTTGGTCAGGATTTGCAAAGTCATGAAGCTGTTTAAGAGAGACTTGCTTTGGTTATGCTTTAATAACACTTTGTTTTGCTGACTACAGCAAAGCCCTTATCTTCCTACCTTGGGAACAGAAATCTTTAGGATGTGAGTGCTGCAGATCCTGCTCAGACCAATATTCAGTTTTGTTCTTGATTTATGATTGTTTTGGCTTGCTGTGAAGAAGTTAAATGGATTGTGGCTCTTTGGGTAGTGACAGGAGATGTCTGGGAATAGTGACTCCAGCCCTCATGCAAACAGATCTTAGTGTTCATGTCTTGCTTTGTACTGCTGAGGGGGTGTGATAGACCGGGCCTTGCTCTGTTGCAGACTTGGGTGAATTCTGGAGGAGTGCATGGGTAAGAAATCAGTGAGTGTGGAGAAGTTGAGTGATGCCTGTGCATTTAGAATAGCCAAAGGTTTTGATTAATCAGTAGTGAGTTTTTAGGCACAGCAGCACCATGTGGCCTCTTCTTGGAGCTTTTCTGTGCCGACAGTGCTGTCTTGTGTTGTAGCTGAATCCTGCAGCACTGACAACAACGTCTTGGCGCTGTCCTGCTTCCCAGCCCTCCTTCTTCCCACTCTCTCTATTCATGTTTCAGTTTCTTCCGTGTAAGAACTGTAAATTACTACAGTAAACGTATTACTCTCTGGGGTGACATTTGTCTGTTGTCCATTTTAATGAATGGAACTGTGCAACAGCCTAAAAGATAAAATCATGTGAATTAAAGTACTAGGTTATGTTGGAGGCTTTTACTTTCTACTAAATATAAGAGCAAATATTGCAAGCCTGAAGAAATACAAGGGAAATACTAACTACATCCTTTATAATAATAATAATGGGAAGAATGCAGATTGGCTAGCCCTGCTGTACCTCACCTAAGTGAAGTGCAGTGCAGCTCTCTGTTACCTCAGTGAAAGTTGGATACTGGCACAGCTAGATGGAGCTATCTATGACTTTCTACCTTGTCTCAGTAAAGTCACGCAGTTGGGGACAGTGTCAGCAGGAAACAAGGACAGAAAGGGTTCCCAAGAAAACTCGGGTCTTCTGAAGTCACCATGAAGCGAAGGCGGTTTAAAAACTCATCAATTCAACCCGCCATCTTTGGTGGAGAACAGAAATTTGGTCTTTGTTTCAATTATTTCTGGTTCAGCCACCAAAATGCCTTTGTGTTTGGGCCTGAAGCCAGTCTGGCTAATGCCATCTTGGGGGAAGAGCCTTCCTCTTATGGGAATACCAAGCCTGAAGGTTCTCTGGTTCCACAGAAAATATTTATGCTCAAACGGAAAAAAGCAGAGCTTTTTACTGAATCAAAACACCTTGACTCCCTCCAGTGTATTTGCCTGCTGCAGTCTACTGTTAGCTGTGCTTTCAGTGGCTCCCTGGCATATCTTCCCTGTCGCATTTCTTTGTATGTTTTCCACGAGCCCAAAGGCATCTGTGTTAATCTCTCATTTTGCAGGTGATGTCGCATTCTCTATCAGCTTTTATCTGCCTCCTTTTTCTTAGCTTTATCCCAAGGTGGAAGTCAAATTTGGTAAAGATTAGAAACAAATACATATAAGAGGGATTGACCCAAGTTTTCAAGGCTTGAAGATGACTATGAAGGGAAATAAAGTGCACTTACACCCTTCTTTAATTCTGTTGGATTTTTTAAAATATCATGCCAGATTAAGCTCAATCTGTTTCTGTTACTCTAGTAAGACAGGCAGGGCAAGAGGGGCTCTTGCATGTTTTTCTTTAGCAAAACTTGAAGATGTCTGGTCAAATCCCACCACCTTAGATAGGCAGCATACTAAATAAGCCCTTAAAGGCCTGCCAACAGACTGTTCCATCCCTGAAGAAAATGGACTTGTAGGGCTGGGAGGGTGGGAGTGTTACTTTCAATTTGATTTTGTCTTTCACTTTTATGGGCTTGTTTTGTTTGTCTATTTTTTTTTTTTTTTTAATTTCCTTGAGCATCACTGTCATGACAGAAATGTAACCTTTTAGGAAGACTGTCTCTCTTCTCCTGCCCTTTAATTAGCAGGTAAAAGCTACTAAACATCAGCCCATCAATAATTAAAAATCAGGGTATTTATGGTGTGTATACAGAGTAAACAAACGGAAGGAAAACCCAGGATTTAATAGCAGTCATACACTACATAGTAGTCTTTCAGCATCTTCCGAGGCTTCAGAATTAATTTTGAGGCAGGGAACTAATTTTTAAATTACCTTTAAGTAAAGCGCTGCTGAGGAGTAACAAAAGCTGCATTGACCCTGTGTGGAGAATGTAGCACCTAGGATCTGCCCCATCTTTACTTGGGGACTGCAATCATCTCGGTGACATCTTTGGTATTTAGTGAGATGCTGACTCAGTGTGGCATAAATGGAGTCCATCAGCCTTTTGTGACATCTTGTACTGCCTTTTTCTTTGTCATTATTTGAAAGTGAAGGGATATAGGAGTTTTAAGGTTTGTTTTTGAGTCATCTGACTTCTTGCTGTGAGATTTTGTTGAAATGCTTTCACTATTCTTTAGTTACCCATAAATGATTGTGCTTAGAATGTATCCTGGGAGAACATGTGCTTCTCTTTTTGCTTAATGCCTAATTATCTTTTTTTTGTGCCGCCTTCCCACAGCATCTACCTCTGTCGAATTTTGGTCTGTGAGTCTGTGACTGAGGTTCCACAGTTTGAGAATAATGCAAAAACCCCCAAGAAATAAGAATTCTAAATCTTTCAATACAACTACTTTTATGCTGTTTGGTAAATGCTTAGGAGCCTGCTCAGTAAAGCCTGGGTGAAAAATTGCCTGATTTGCAGTTAATTTTTACTGATATGTGATTGCCCTTGAAGGTCAGAAAGAGTTTTCCCTGAATTAAAGTCTAAGAAATGATGCTTAGGTTTGTGCAGGCTTTTGAGCATCTTTCAGGTTTGGAGTTAGTTTTTGGGGGGGTTTCCTCTCTTAGTTTGCTTTGCCTGGACCATTAGCAGCTTCCCAGCATTGTTCTCTGACCTGCTGGGAAGGAGTGGAGAAACAGTACTCTCTAATTCAACAGAGAGTGGGCAATAGCATTTCATGAAGGTTAGAGCTCTTACTGGTTGGTGTTGTCCACCATCACAGATTCAACAAGCTCCCCAGTATGCCTTGATACCCATATTCTTCCTCCTCTTCAGTTATCACCTAATTTTTGGTATTGTAATTTTGTAGGATTTTCCAGAGTTTGATTTTTTATGTAGCAAAATCTTCTGGTTGCATTGTACCACTGGACCTAAAATCTAAATTGTGTTGTTCTTCAATTACATGTCATATTGGATTGCTAGTGTTTCCTCTGTTTTCATGGAAGCTTGAAAACTCTTCAGCTGTATCATCTTTTGTTGAAGAAGTAGTTTTGTTCAGGTTTTAAATGACTTCTACTACTCACACAGAGTTGTCACCTGCTTGCAACAGGGCAGTGGAAATAGTGTTTTAAAAGGTTTGTGTTCTTCTTGCCCCATCAGAAAATTGCATTGAGGCTCTTGATGGATAACTCAGATAAAGCACAGCAAAGGTGCTGCTTTGCCATCTACTTTGCAAACTACTGCTTCCAGTTGAAATACTGAGAGGCCCTTTTGCTGTGGCTGTTTGGTAGTGTCCCTTTGCCGGCAGTTAATCTTGCATGTGTCTGCTTAGCAGAACAGAGCCAGTTGAGGTAAAATCAAAAAGCTCAGGTTAACCTGTGGATTGGAGATACTTCAGTGAGGGTGGCTGTTTTAGGTCTGCTGTGACTGCTCCTCTTCTGGCCAGGCAGGAGGGATCCCATGGCTGGTGACTGCTTTAACCCTCTTACTTGGACTCACTAAGGGATCTATTTACACAGGATGACAGTGTCCAAGCAGAAGCTTAGACTGGTTTAGATAAATCCATTTGACTGTTCTGGCAGAGCTGGAGGGTTCCTGTGAGCTTGGATAATGCGTCAGTCTGCAAAATGTTCACCTTTACTTTCTTTTCCAAATGGTATTGTTTTCTGTCAGCGCTTTTCCTCTATTTTGCGTCATGAGAGGCTGATGCTATAAGGCTGAGTGTTTTTTTGTCCATGTGCTTTCATACAGTCTCACAAAGCTGACTGAGTGCCATGTTAGTATCAGGAGGCCTGTGTCCTCTCTGGAGGTTATAAACTCTTCCTTTGCTGGCAACAAACTCATCCATCCATTCGTGTGTGAAAATTTCAGTGGTCTTGGAAATTTTGGTAGGAATGACAATATGACACAGAAAGTCAGAGGTCAACCTGGCAAATGAAAATGGAGAAGCAAAAGATACCACCATCCAGTCAGAAAAGGGGTTTATTTTATAAATCTTGAAGTTGTGTAGACCTTCAGCCAAACTGGCAACATATTGGATGGTCCAAGTGTTGAGGGTTTATTGTTTTGTTGTGAGATAGGATTAAAAGGAAAGAAAGTAAAGCAGATTCAAACTTGAAAACATACAAAGAAAACTTTATTAATAGAGTTAAAGGGGAAAATAATAATAATAAGATAATCGGAATAATATTTCAGACAACCTTTTCTTTTTTACTGACAATGCAAAGATAAAGCTCACGACTTTTAGTCAGTTTACTACCTTTAAAAACAGTCTTAACTTCAATTCACCTGGGGAGAAGAGTTTCTTTTGTTGTGCTATGGAGACTTTTTCCACAAGAAAACAGGTTTTCTTGTGGCTTTGTCACAAACGAAAATAATCGCCTGCAAATGAAATTATTTTTGTAGTGGCAAAGCATTTCTCTTGTTATCCAGCTTTTATAGAACTGCTTTTATAGACTACATCAACTATTGGGGTGTTATTTTTAAAAATGAGCTACTTTAGTATACAACAGGTTTTTCATTTATCTCTAGAAACAAAAGGTCTCCTTACTATTTTTTTCATTTCTCTCATTTCTCTTTAAGTTTCTCCTTAAATCACAGTAATATCTATTTGTTTCAACTACTAATATTCCAACTC
>JAWWMU010000054.1:61328349-61342522 GCA_035048155.1 Cinnycerthia olivascens
TGTATTTTTTCACCTAAACGAGGACTTAGAAGACTAGTCTCCCCTATCAGGGGAGGGTTATGTAGGAGTAATAACTCTTACAACTAGGAGCAATACTACAAGCCAGGAGAATTGATTTATCATGGAAAGCTTGATATTTTGGATGGGGGTGTAAAAGGCCTATTCCTGTCCTAATTATCTCCTAGTGCCTTTTTTCTGAAGAACAAGACAGAAAAAGATTCAGCTGTCTGCTGTATTTTAGGAACTGCTTGTATTGCTATGCTGTGTAAAACCAATAACTGCTGACAAAGGGGGTGGGATTTCATGGATGCTTTCAGCAGGTATTGCTCAATTCACGACCAGTGTTAGGTTATGCTGGGGATGGGGGTCTGTATCTGAGTTCAGGGCTCTGTTTTGGTGGCTGAAGAACAGAGTGAATTCCCAGAGTGAAAAGGGTAAAGAAGAGCTCACAGTCCAAACAGGCATACTGAAGCCTTGTTCCCTCAGGGCCAGCTGAAGAGTGGTTTGCAAATATTATGTTAGTACCAACTAACTATTTTTCTTTCCCTTTATATTTAAAGACTGCCTGAGGAAGAATTAGCTAGCCAAGAAAGACAAAAAATGAAGAGAGAGTACAAAAGCAAAGGGTAAAGGAGAAGCAGGAAGGGAGCAAGGTGGGGAGACTGAGGAGTTCAGTGTACAGGTAATAAATGTCATCCACCAGCAGACTGTGAAGATAAACTAGAATTGGATGGTTGCTGCTGTCTGCATGGTTCTTTGCTTAGATGCAGGCCTCTCTGCTGAGAAAATCTAGACGCACTCGTGCTGCTCTGTCTCACACTAAGAAACTTCTGGAAGAGAAGGTCGAGAAAATGGGCCCTGATTGTCTGCCATGACATGGATGGCCATGTTTGGTGGAAGCCAGTGTATCTCTGAGGCAGGCAGTGGAACTGCAGAAGCTGTGGGTTGCCTAAAGGTCAGGTTTGAAGCTTTGCAGGGTGGACTGTTAACTGCAAAAGTAGTGCCAGGGACACAGCATCCCTTTCTAACCCTAGTCAAAGGGCTCTTCTTGGGTGTCACCTTGTGATTGCTTAGGAAGGAGATACTGTCACAAGCATTTCTTTGCCACAACCTAAAAGACAAATGCCATGTGTGAATCCCACATAAAGGTGAAGGGGCAGAAAGCCCAACTCTGTCCAATGGGAGGCAACTGTCGTCATGCAAGCATGGTTGGTTGCAGGATGCAGAAATACAGGAGGTGTTACAAAGGTTGGGAAGATGTCTACGTAAGGCCAAGTCCTTTCTTACAAATCAGTGCTTGGCTGTGGTGAGGACAGAAAGAAGATAAAGAACTAGCAAAACCAATGGAGTCCTACGACTAACCTCAATAAACAAAAAGACATCTTCAAGAATGCCTTTATCTCCAGAGGTTGCAAAGTCAGTGGAATGGAGGTGGAAGGGTGTAAATAGACCCTGTTTGGTTTCATACTTTCTTTACTCTCTTTATTCTTTGTTTTCTGACGATAAAGGAGCTTTATGTAGATACTGTAGCAAAGGAATTGATGAGTCATAAGGTTTACAACTTCATTTCCTCTTGATTCTTTCTTTTTTCCTGATGGTTGCATCTCCTTCCTTTCTGCCTCACCCCTCATCTGCTGGCATGGCATGGATGCTGGCATGGATGTGCTGTGCCTTTAAGAAGGCTGTGCTGTTCTGTCAGAAGACTAATTCCTGAGCTTTGGCATGTATCAAGGCATGCCCTAAGTTTTGTGGTGTAGTTTATGAAAAACTAAAATGAATTTTTCTAGGGAGATTTTTAACTCCTTTCTGCCACAGAGTCACTTTACCATTCACTTCTTTGGTTGCAAAGTGCATGCCACTCAGCATCACTATAGGAAGTTCTGCTCTCTTCTCCAAAACAGATAGGGAGATAAAGTGAAGTAGTGGGCTGCTTTTTTCTTTTCCAATTAAAATTTTTATTTATTGAGGTGTTTTGTTTCATGACAAAGTTCTGAATGGTGAATAAAGCTGAGATGGCAAATTTTCTTACTGTTTATGTCCTCCCACTGGTACCAATACCCCTGCAGTGCTCACCTGTCATTGCAGTAGCAGAGTGGTTTAGTTTAAAACATGTTGACCCATAGCAGTCACTGCTTTGTTATGAATTTCATATATTGTGAATTTCTTAATGTTTCCCATTGTGAACATTACTTTTTGCTGCTTTTTTCCTCTCGTCATAGTCAAAAAGAAGCTTGTAAGTAGACAGTACAATTATGCTGTAAAAGTTAACATTAGGTAAATAAACGTATGGTTCTTTTTTTTTTTTCCCAGCAAATCTCATTCTTTTGAAACGAAGTGTATGCTTGGGGAGGACTGCCTAGATTTTTTTTCTAATGTTTTCTAGGCACAGCAATACAGGCTTTAAACCACAGGTCCCAGCAAGAATATTGCAGACATAACTGACGTATCAGGAGGTAACTGTGGAGTAACCTTTGTGATTTTAAAAGCAATGCTCGATACTAGGTCCTGGATATGTATGCTAACATAGTTTTCTAGTAAAAGCATAAATCTTCTTCAACTTCCAGCCTGTATTTATCTACCGGTATGTTGTTTTAGGCCTTGAGATAGATCTGAGTCCAGGTAAGCAGAAATTCCCCTATGACTCTGGCAGCTCTGGGACTTGCTGTGCAGTCACTTGCAGGATGTGGGCCCCACAGATCAAAGAATTCTTTCTAGTAGAGACAGGACTGTTTATAAAAGGAGAAATGTTGGAGGGGAGGAGAGGGAACTGGAGCTGGCAGTGCCTTCCTCACTGAGGTGGTTGTGTGGCTCTGATTAAACTACTTAACCTTTTAGCTGCAGGTTTTGTGTGAGCTAAACAGTGGTATTAGTACCATGTATGGCATACTGGATTTAAATGAATCAACCTACCAGTACTTTACAGTCTCAGCTCTGTGATTGTGCTGAGCACAGTCATTCTATTTAAGAAGTTTGTAGTGCTCCTTACTGAGCTTTCAGGAGGTCTCCTCCCAAGCCCTAGTCTTCCCCTCCCTCCCAGTAAGTTTGGCAGCGCTCTCATCCCTCTCCACAGCCAGTGGCATGCTGCCAAGCTGCTCTGGAAGTAGTGCTGTATTGGCAGCTCTTCATCAGGCTGCAGAAGCATAGCTGCAGCACAAGCCCTTCTGAGGAGCTCCGTCTCCTGCATTGCCCTCTTGCCACTTGCATCCCAGAAATCCCCAGCATTCACTCATTCCTCTGCTGGAATAGGAAACAGAGGTCCACGATCTCCTGATGTCTCTGCCACCTGCTTATGGGATGGCCTGGGCAAGTCACACCACCTCTCTTCTCTCTTTTTCACTTATAATGCTGAAGTGCAGATTTTGTCTTCTCCCTTCTCCCTAAGAGCTACTTAGGTCAAGTTAATGAATGACATAAAGTCAAGCATATCCATGGATTCACGGCATGATATAAATATGAAGTATTACTCTGCAGTTATGGATGGAGGTAGCCCTTGTTGAAAATTATTTATTTTATCATAAATCAACATTTGATCAGGTGTAATGATAGAAAGGAGAAAGGAGTGTAAAGAAAGCCTGTCTCCTGTTACAAAATTTTCAGGAGATTGGAATGCTGGCTCACCTGTGGTTTTGGTGCATGCATTCACTCTGAGTCTAGTACTGGTTACTGAGATCTATGAGGTGGCATATAAATAGAATGACTTCTACAGGTGTAGTATTTCACCATACAGGCAGAATCAAAGGGTTAAAAAATCAGAAGATTTAATCTAGTATAATAACATTTTGCAAAGCCTGTCAAATTCACAGAAAATGAGAAACAGAAAAGCAACTGAGCTAGGTGGAAAATTAAATTGACACTTGTTTATTTAAATAGTTGTTCCACTTAACAGAGCAGACAAACATTTTATCTGAACCCTTAGCAGAATCTTTGGCCATTGTGTTCCCCTGCTCTCCCCAGCTGTATTGTCCACAGAAATGGGGTGCCCTTCATTTTATTTGGATCAAACAGTGTTCTGCTGGAGCTGTGTTTGCTCCCTCATTTGTAAGCTGTAGAAGACATCTCATCCCTTAAAATATGGAGATACATACATATATATAATATATATATATATTTATATTTGTTTTCCTTTGCTGCCATATGCATAATGGATTATTGTTTGTTTGAAGGATTGAAACATCTGGAAGAGACTGAGGATAGTAATGTCTTTGTCCATAGATTAGATGTGGGGCTGCAGGGCCCTTCCAAAGTGAAATGTTATATGCCATCTACTGTGATACTCGTTTGTATACTTGAGAATTTTGATGTGGGAAGGGCAATTAATACAATGCTAATTCAAGCAGCTGAATAAAACCACTAAAACTGGCTAAAACTGGCACAAGGTAAAATTAGATTTGTTTTGAGTAGTTCTGCAATTGGTTCCCATGGAGCTAACACCAAATACAAATTTTGCAACTAAATCCTTATATGCAATAATCTTATCTGACCTCAGTTGAATAGTGAGAGGAATTGGATTTTTTTACTAAAACATATCAGTATATAATGCACATAGGGCAGAGCTGTCTGTGAGAAATTGAGTTTTTCTGTAATGTAAGCTTTGTCATGTTACTTGGACACCAACAAATCTGGTTATAGCCTGAATCTAGACAACAGATTGAAATAGATGGAAAGAGTAAGTAGAAAACAGGAAGGAAAAAAAAAAAAGAATAAGTTCTTCTATTGCAGTCCCTTTGCAGTGAGTGTGAGGTTACTTTGCAAGAAGCCTTTGTGGCTTTTACCAGACTATTTGCAGATCAATGCCGTAGCAACAGAAGAGCAGTTTCATTCTGGCTCAGTCTGTTGCAAACTATCCCAGAAGATTAGCCAGGCACTCCTGGATTTAAAACAGAACTGCAAGTGAATGACAGCGAACTAAGCATGGAGTGGTTATCTTGTAGCAGCATATCCTTCAGCTGCATATCCTGCTGCAATGAGAGAGAGAAAAATTTTTCCTTTGAGGATAAGACACTTGGGGCTTTTGTAGAAACTTAGTACGCCCCAAGTTGTGCAACTGTTACATTGCCATTTAAAAATAAAACCAATAAAAGGCAGAGAAAGGCAAAGCATCTGGCTCTTCTGTGTGCCAGCACGAATTCCTCCAAATGCTAAACCCCAGACCATCACTCTTCATTCTGCAGTTAGATTGCTTGCAAATCATTTGTGTGAGGCTTTGAGCCAGAGCAGCCTCTGAGGATGTGGATGTATGAGTGAGAGTGCAAGTGTTCAGTGTCATAACATGGCAGGGCACAGGCATTTATGAAACTTCCCAATAAAGTCTCAGTGCATCAGTATTGGTTACTTGGGTTTGGTTTGGGTTTTTTTTTCTTTTCCTGTCCATTGCCCTCCAGTTTCATTTCCATTTATGAGTGCAGGAAGAGGGAGTAGAGGTTGAGAAATGCTGCAAGATCTGCCTGCTGGAGGAGCCAAGCATTTTTCATGACAGGTGGAGCACCACAGTGGTGAGTGAGATTCCTGGGACACAGTGCCCAGGGTCACAGGGAAGGGAAGCCTTCACACTTGAGGAGTTGTGGTTACAAGGGGCCCCTTCAGTGTGCTGTAGCAGCAGCCAGAAGTTTGGCTTATTTTTTGAAAGGACTGGAAAAATTATTAACCACAGTTGATGACGTCAGAGTTGATCTGATTAAAGGTTTGTTTTGCTGGCAGAGGTGTGCTCCGTAGAGACTGGTTCTCTCTTCTTTTTTTTTTAAGTTTCTTTTTTGAAAGCAGACGGAACTGCTCGCACTGCTGCTGCCGCCGCTGCTCCAGCTGCGTGTGTATGTGTGTAAACAGGATGGTGTATCTGTAGCTGCCACACGCAAACACACATTTGACCATGAGGACTCTTCGCAGGTTGAAGTTCATGAGTTCGCCCAGCCTCAGTGATCTGAGCAAGAGAGAGCAAGCAGCCTTGGATGAGCAGGGGACCCAGCAGCGCCAGGCCTGCTCCAACGCTACGTGGAACAGGTAAGGTCACATGGTGTGCTGGCTCCTGGCAGTCTCCCTGTGCTCCGGCAATGGGATTGGCGTGCAAGTGGCTGCTCCGTGGGCTGCAGGCTGGACAGCCTGGCTTCCACCTCGGCAGGCTCACAGACTGTCTTGCTACATGCACTGGAGCTCCCAGTCAGATAAACACAGGAGTGCCTTTTTTCCCCATGCTCCTAATCTTTCTCTGAAGGCTGATAACAAAGAGAACTCCCTGCCTTCCCTTCAGTCTTTGTGACAGACAACTTGTTTACAGGGCAGCTACAATATATCTCTGTGTCTATCTAGATATTCTCATTCAAAGTTTATTTGGTTTAGGTTATTTTTTTAAAAAATAACATGTGCACAACTATTAAAATGCATACTATTATCTGCATACCTATAACTGTTGCTGGTAGTTGATATAGTTATGACAAAGTCTATTAAGTTTACCCATGTTAATACAAATAGATGTGTGCATGTGTGTGTGTACACATGCAAGCACCTGCACTTTGGACAGGGAAAATAAGCCCTGATTGTTTTCTTTATTGTGTTTATACATTCTAATTCTATGGCTGTTTTACAAGAAAACCTGTGAAAACATTATGTTGTGAATGTATCAATTAGTTCAGCTAATCAGAAAGCATCTTCATGTCCATTTTGGTGACAATCTTAAAAGACGAATCTAAGTCTCTAAATTGTTAGGAATTAAATTCTTAGGTCATTTTTAAAAATGAAATGTCACCTCCTGGATCACAGCTTGGAAAGTGTCATCTGCAGTATTTTATTATACTACAGTGGTACAACTGTAGGAAGAAAAATACCAGTGAATTACAGACACATTTGCTAAAATTCTGAGAAAAATAAAATATATAAAATATCAGATCTTCTGTCCTTCTCACCTCTTGATTTGTGGTTTCATGTCTATATTAAGAATTAGTGTTGAATGCCAACAGTGCTGTAACAGTGCACTAAACTGAAACTGTGCTGATCACAAAAGAGACTGAGTTTCTTCTCAAATATCATGCTGTTTGTATGACCCTGAGTTGTACCTGATGTGTGGATGGATGGTAATGGTAGTTCAAGAACAGGATGGGCCATTTCGAGTTGTACCAGTTGGGACTTTATTTGGCCAGGAGCCTTAAGGGAAGCAGCAGGGAGTAAGAGACTCCTTAGTGGGGATCAAGGTGACAGAATAGAGTCTCCAGAGCCTTTTTGTGATGGTGTGCCTACAGCTTTTGTTGGCAGGGGTTAGCTTTTCCAGGTCTTGCATGTGGGGAGGGAGCTGTGGAGGCAGATGCGAATGGGGAGCAGGTCAGGCACCCAGCTTACTGGGAGGCAGAGAGTTCCAGACTTGGGGCTGCTGATAGTCAAACTAGAGGATTTTCTTAGTTGAGATGAAGCAAGAGTTTGTTACTTTTAATTTGAGCAGGGTACAGCTCTGGCCAGAAGTGCTTGCCAGTCAATGAGCTGGACATCTGCAAGTTTCATCCAAACAATTACATAACTGTCCCATTGCCTATTCCTTGAATAGGTGTCCATGAGTTGTTGTTTCACTACTTTGCATGAACTCAGACCTAACAGTGCTTTCCACCCTGGGTTGCCTTTTCCCAGTGCATGGATTGCCAGGCTGTCCTTCTTGGTGGCATGTTGTTCCCTTGGAATGCCTAGTAGGGTTGTTGTGCAGGTGCAAGTCAAGTGTACATCGTGTTGCCTGCATTAACAGCTGCCTAGAGCTATATCAGGTAATGCAGATATGAGCCGGTTGCACTGGATGGGCAAAAGGACAGCCCTGTATTTCTTATTTAACAGTGCAAGGCTTTCTTCTGAGTGAGAGTGAGAAAGAATTCTTCCTTCAGGCTCAGAAAGACTTGTATCATCTGTTGCTTTTAAGAAACTCAGATATTCTATAGGCTGTAAAACTGGATCTTCATCCTGAGGAACATCAGGTCTTAAATGATACTAAGTTAGATGGATTAAGAAATTATCCACTGTAGCTTCTGCCTATCACCAGTGCATACTCATATATAGCAGGATCCAGTCTTGAGAGAATCAGTGTTCTTCTCTCCTGGGAAGACTGTAATGTTCTTGGACATCTAAGTTTGACTCACCAGAAATCTGGTCTGGGTTTTAAAAATTTTGGGGTGCGGAATTTCTTTAATTTTTCTGCTTCAAAATTGAAACAATCCAACATAGGACACTGTGCATACTTCGGTTTACAGGAACATTTTTCCTTCCAAATGAAATGGTTGCTTATGTTGTTTCATTCTGTGTAAGCTTAAGAGCTGGCTGATCAAGGAAGTCAAGATGCACCAGCAGAGCTCTCTCCTCTCACCAAGCCTGGCTGTTCTATATTTAAATGTCTGCTGTTTTCTTGCCTAATGTTAGCAGTTGTACCTGGGTGTGGTATGTGTGTATCTGCTTTTCAAAGAAGCTTTGGAATAAGTTTATGAGAACTGAAATGGGGATAGTTGAAGCGCAGCAAGCGGCAGGTTCGGCCCCACACAAACTGGCTGATCCCATGCTGAAAGGCAGATCATGGAGGCAGAGCAAGGATGCTGTCCCTGGCTGTGCCAGGGACTGAAAAGCTCAGGTGCTGCTAGTGGGGTCTTTTGCAGGACAGCAGCTCTGTCACTGTGGACATTTTCAGAGGAGGGGATGGATGCACAGCTGCCCTTCTGTACATGTTCTGTGTGTGGCCACCGTGGTCCAGTGATGTCCCCTCTGCCACCTCTGCCCCCTTCACACCAGTCTCAGCTCGGATTGTTCATACCTGAGAATTCTTTCTGCATTTTTACACCAGAGGAGGACAACCTGAAGGAGCCTAATTCAGCTTACTGGGGAAACATAGCACTGGTAGCAAGGAAGGTCACTTTCTCCCTGATCACTTCATGTCTGAACTAAAATGCAGTGAAACTTCTCAGCACTGTTACATCAAAAGGAAGTTGGTGTCGAGCTATTGTCTGCAATTAGGCAAACGAGACTTTATTATCGTGGATTTTTCAGAGCTTACTTTCCCATGAACCTCAGACCTGTGCAGCAAAACACTGTTGGTGCAGTTATCTAGCAACCAACAGCAACATAGCAGATAAGCTTCATTACAGCTCACAGAATTTGCGTTAGATTAAAATAG
Organism: Cinnycerthia olivascens; assembly: GCA_035048155.1. Classification (NCBI taxonomy): domain Eukaryota; kingdom Metazoa; phylum Chordata; class Aves; order Passeriformes; family Certhiidae; genus Cinnycerthia; species Cinnycerthia olivascens. The sequence continues at coordinate 61,337,477 of JAWWMU010000054.1, forward strand.
TTTCGATTTTTTCACTAACACTACCTTCAGTTCTTGTTCTCTGCCCCAACCCCCATTTCTGCTTCAGGCAAAAAATGAGGGCTGAATGTTGACTGAACCAATTGGACTGAGAAACCCAGGGGTTATAATCTTGAGCTCACACACCAGGGGGCCTACTCAGGCCAAATAAAATCCATGGCAGGGTTTCCATTCTGACTGAACTAGCACATACTGCCTAATCAGGAGCTGGGAAAGCCTCTAGTCAAAGGCTCTTAGATCCTCTTTGATATAAGAAAATGTGCAAAGTTCACAGAGACATGAAGGACTAGGAGATAGCAAAGAAAAGGTGAAGAAAACAGTTGAGTTGCTTGTGACATTGGTGAGATCAGCAGTAAATGCAAGGAGCCATACCAAATCTGAAAGGATTTTATGACCTGGACTAATTTTTTACAGGGTTGTAATAAGCACAACAGCTTGCTGTAAAATAATTTTTACAGCCATGAAAACCATACTTCATCTCCTAATTTAAGATGAATGTTTTTTCAGATCACAGGAAGACTTTTCCAGTGGAGAAAATTTCCAGAGCAGCATATTTTTCTTTTTTTTTCTGTTATTCAGTTTTTATTTAGAGATGTTTTTAAATATTTCTGCCTGTGTGAGGATCACCTTTTTTTACCTGACCTTTATTTTAAGCCCACTGTGGAGTGTTTGGCACCCTATGTGCATGGAGGGCAGACAGGATCTCACTATGGAGTGGGAGGGAAAACAAGGCTGGTGAAGGAGACTTCTCACTGGCCCAGCCACCAGTGCTCTCCATGGAGCATTTTTCACCATGACTACAATAGAAGATGATGATGGCAGCAGGGAAATGCTGTTCCCTGTAGCCCTCCAGAATAACTTATACTTCCTTGAATGTAGGAAACCAGTCTACTTTGTCCTATAGTCTGCAGAGTGGTTATATTTGGTGAAGTGAGTGAACTGGTACCTCCCAAACTCTTTGAAGAGGGAGTTTTCCAGACTGGCTTATTTCCACTTGTATGACCAAGTGCTTAATTGCAGCCTATACCTCTTTGCAGGTTGCCTTACCTTGGGTAGAAATTCCAGGAACATAAGTGACCTAGCATCTGCAGGCTTATTTTGGAAGGGTCAAGGCCTCATGGAAGGCTGGTGGAGTTGTAGCTGGACTGAAGCTGTGCTGGAAATGGGCACTTGCCAATTGGATTAAGCTAATTCAGAAAAATTATGTTTTACTCTGGAGCAAGGGTGTCTTCAAGAAGGTTTTGATGCAAGTATCTGAGGTTAATTATTGCTAATTAGCTGTTCATGTAACTGTGCAGAGGAAATTTGTCCTAATTTAGTCTCTTTTGAAGGTGTTGTCTTTAACTGCCTGGTAGTCAGAGGGTGTGATTATTCACATAGCATTGTTTTTTTCTTCTGGACTTCACCTGGAGCTCTGGGAAGGGGAGGATTTGCAAACACTACATAAAATCATGATGATATTTTCACCTATGTTGTTTGCACACAAAGGCAGTGACTGCTTTAGAGAACTGAAATTATCTGTGTGATATTTCTGGAATGTTGACTTTGTCCAGTCTTGCTGCTTTGCCAGGAAACGCCAAGCTGGGAGGGCCATGGTTGAAGGACACAGAAGATCAGAACTGAAAAGACTTGCAAGCCCAGCTTTGGAGCTGTTCCTCGTCTCTGTGGCCAAACTGATTCTGACCTGTCAGAAAACTGTTTTAATCACAATAGTTTTTCCTTCTTGGCCAGTTATGGGTGGTACTGGAGGGAGCCAGGCTCCCACCCCAGTGATGTGTGGGTGGACAAATAGCAACTCAGGACAAATGTATGTTTTGGTTGTATTGAGCTCTGTAGGCAGTCGGCTATAATATATTGACACTATGCAAAAATCAGAATAATCCATCCCACCCTGCCCACCTTGACCCTGCACTTGTTGGTCTGATTGAGAGTGCCCTCAGCAAGCATCCACCTCTGTGCTCCAGGGATTTACACCTTCCAGATCCCCTCATGGTGAAGCTAATGGTGGGGAAAGTCTGTGCTGTGTGTGCTGGAGCTGCCATTCCCTACGTCTTGGTCAGCTGGAGCCACCTCCACCTCTGGAGGTTCAGTCAAATGTGGAATGAGTTGTCTTTTTGAAAGAGATGATACTAAGCTGCAGAGTTGATTTTTGTGGCTGTGAGTGCTGCCTTTGTTGTAGGTAGTTTTCTTTGGCAATCTGTAGCTACCATGGGGTAGATAGTAATACATTGCTAGAGCTATCTGATGTTTTGTTGTGATTCTAAAGGCAACCCCCTAAAAAACCTGATTTCTTCAGATTTCACATCTTGATTTCTCCTCCTCCAACGAGCTGCTCTGTAGAGTTTTTGGCCTGTACTGAACTCTTTTTTGTTTCCTGCAATAACGTGTTCCTGTGCGCACACACACACACACACACGCACGCACAAAGCAACTACAGAGAAGGTGTTCACAGTAATATTAGTGCATGAGTGCACCCATTATTAACTTTCATGTTGTAAAAGAGGTACAGGAGGGAGTTTACAAGGCATTTTCGGTTCAGGTTAATTATTGCAATAGGAGTTTAATTATGTACGTTACTGACTTAGGCTTCAGTGAAAGCTGGTTGCAGGCACAGGTAAAGTGCCTCAAGCCACCTCAAGCATCTTGCAGGACTCTGTATGTAAGCAACAGCTCCGATTTTCTTTACGCCAAAAGGTTGAACCATTCTGACCGAATATTTTTAAACAATCACTTGTTATAGAAACCCATTGATTTAAGCAAGATCTGGATTTGTTTTTTCATTAGCTTAAGGTAAATAAGAAGATTTAAGCAAACTTTTCATTATCCTGATGCCAGTTGAGGCTACCAACAGCATCCCAGTTATTCTGACTCCTCTGTGTCTGCACTTAAGAAAGTGTGGAGGGCCAGTTCCAGTGCCGTTCCCACGTAACCTGCAGACAGGGGCTATATCCTGCACCCTCTGTACAAGCACTACTGTCTGTGATGGGAAGGAAAGGCAGGTGGTGAACTTAATAAGACTTGTTTTCCAGACAAGGATATTGTCCCTCACTACAAGGGAGATCCCAGGCAGATTAAAAGTTCACTGTTAGGATATTTTATGTAGATGCTGTTCTGCTATACAGACAATAAGTTAAATGCTCACAACCTGGCCCCTTTAATTATGGTGTAAAAAGCTTGGTCTCTGTTATTTATTTGAAGAATAATAATGGGCCTGTTAAGCTGGAGAGAGAAGACCTCTCCCTCATTTAGAAAGAGGTGCCAGGGAGAAAGAGAGAGAGCACATTGCCTTTTAGGAGAGATATTTAGTCATTCTTCTCTGCAGAAGTCTGGCAGGGAACATTGTAAAATTCATTTCTGAGTCAGAAAAGCGTGTAAAGACTGCTTGTTTTATTCACTACATTAATCTTATTTCCCATATTACTCATAATATTAAAGTACCTAAATCACTTCACTGTATACCAGAGACATTTATATGCTGATTTTCAAATAATCATAAATTGAGCATGTCTGTATGAGCCAGCCAAAATAATCTGAGTTAGATTGTGGATGTATGTCTGTGCTTGTGGGTGTAGGGAGGAAAGAGGGACTGCTTTGGCAGCAGCCATGTGTAAGGCCTCGGAAACATCTTCAGAGAAACTAAAAAAAGAAGGGGATAATGGTTCTTATTTCTGTCTACATCTGTATTTTTCCACAGCGGGTCAGATCCTTCACCTGCCACTTCTAGTTTCCTTTTTCCTTAGATGAAGGTGGCTGAGATTTTCTGATAGTGCCTTGCTTTGCTGTTATGTACCTGCATTTTGAATCAGTGAACAGTGTTGAGTTTACCTTCCAACCAGTCCTCTGCTCCCAGCCAACATTGAATGGAGCTGTCTTTTCATGGGCCTGGGGAAGTTTAACGTGGACACTGGCATTCCTGAGGCACTCTCTGCTGCTGCCTAGCATAGCTCCTGCAATAACATCCCCTTGCAGTGAGAGCAGCCCTGTGCAGCTGGATCTGGCCCTGGATCAGGCCAGAGCTGACCAAGTCTTCCAGCACCTGAAGGGAGCCTACAAGAAAGGAGAGACACTTTTTACAAGGGCATTTGGTGACAGGACAAAGGGGAATGTCTTCAAACTGACAGAGAGTAGGTTTGGATTGGATATAAGGAAGGCATTCCTCTCTGCAAGGGTGATGAGGCCCTAGCACAGGGTGCCCAGAGAAGCTGTGGCTGCCCCATTCCCTGGAAACATTCCAAGCCGGGTTGGATGGGACTTGGAGCAATCTGCTCTAATGGAAGGTGTCCCTGCCCGGACAGCAGGGACTGGGACAGGATCATCTTTTGGTCCTTTCCAACCCAGGAATCCTGTGATTGATTATATGGTAAGCTCTTCCACCAGCAGGAATCAAGCTCCCTCCCCCTGAAGATCTTATGAACAGGTAACAACCACTTTAGCTCTTCTTCACAAGACACAGCAGCCGCACACCCTTGTACCTCGAGGATGGGCAGATCTGGTCCTTGTCCTACTTTTCAGAGCTCTAAAGCTGATTGTTGCTGCCTTGCACAGACTCCAGTGCAATGGAAGCTCTTAATTGTCTCTGCAGTGAGCCACAGAGATAAAAACTATACTTTCAAATACTTCAAATATACTTAATATGTGAATGTATTAAAAGTTATAGTTGACATACTTTAAGTACTTAAAAATACTGGCCTAAATTTTTGAAATTACTGATTTCAGATGTGCAGCTATTGAAGTCACTGAATTGGAACAAATCAAAAAGAACTGATTTTCAAAGGTGTTATCTATTTTCTAGGCAATAATTTCCCTTTATGTAGGAGACTGTTGTGTGCCTGGTGAATGGGATGGTGGACGGAGACGAGAGATCTCTGAAGCTGGATCCTAGAACTAAGATTTTATTACAAAGGGCATGGGTGCAAGCTAGGACCCTGCTTAGAGCTGCCAGCTGCAGCTTAGAGCAGGCCCAGGAGGGAGAGAACAAAGGACTGAGGAGCAAGAGATAAGAGCAGATCAGAGTAAGAGAAAGAGGTA